>JPKY01000075.1:0-121654 GCA_000769265.1 Hapsidospora chrysogenum ATCC 11550
ATTTATACACATATATATATATATAATATTCCCATCTTCGGAATATTTCCCGTCGTTCCCTTGTTAACCGGGCATGACAATACGTACGTAGCTACCTTATTCTTCCGCCTCTTCCCATAGGCTGACTTACGTGATAGCCTCTTTTTCTTAAGATATAGGATTATTACTCCGTACATGCAGCTAATATGCCAAGGCGCTTGGTGCAATGCGCGATAGCATTCCCCACTTCCGGGCGTGGCCTCTATAGGACTAGACGCGGTGGCAGGCTTGTACGAGTACGACGCGATGTCGATTTGCAATAGGGGGGAAATGTACAGTCTGTACGACGAGGTACTCGTACTTGGTCGGGAAGGGGTTCAGTTCCAATGGAAGGGGGCTTCCTCCCCCAACCAGCCCCGCCCCCTATTGTTCGCCGGCGTCCTCTAGGTTGAGACAAGTCGCAACCATGGCCCACGACACTTTCGGCTCCACACACGTTTTCTGTGTGATTCTGATTCATACACCACACATGCAGTCCCGAATTGGGTCTGTCTCAGAGGAATGTGATCTAACACAGATGCGCCGTGCGGCACCCTTACGCCAAGCGCGTCGGCCGGGTCCAGAATGGCGGGCCAGTCTGAGTCGGGGGGNGGGGGGGGGGGGGGGGGGGGGGAGGGGGTTGTTGGTCGCCTTTGCCGTCGCTACTTTTCGGCCAACAAACTTGACGGTCGGCACATGGTACAGGAGGCGTCGTCGTGCGTCAGCCGTGTCTCTGCTGCGACGCTGCCGCTGGTGTGTGGCTTCCGCGGTGCAGGCTCCGAGCCTCTGGGCCTGATGAGTGGGCCAGCAGGCGCATAAATTAGTTAACGGCTTCAACGTCAGCAGCATGATGACGAGCAAGAAGACACGTCCGCCATGTGCTGACGGTTCAGCTCGTCTCATGCTGCGCCCATAAAACAAAAACAAAATCTCCGTATATACGGATGGGCGTATGCTGGCGCCGATTCACCTTCCCGGGACCGACGCAATGGATGGAAGGCGGCCCCGATCTCGCCCAGAGCCAGCAGAAACATCGTGTCGCGGTTTCGCCGGTCACCCGCACCGTTCCGCACCGGCTCAAGCGTGTGGGTCTCCCGTCCCCGATGGCCGTCCGTGCCGAGTCCTGGACTCCTGGTTGGAACTCTGGGAGATCCCATGCTGATGGCCCCCAACCTAGTGATGAGCATCTGGCACGCCATGTCTCAACATCAAAACCACCATTGGCCACCTTTGGTGAGTTATTAATGATCCTTTTTCCCCCCCTCTCCCAGTCTCCCTCTCGAGGCTCGGCTCCTTGCACATGCTTCCGGGCGGGTCGATGTTCCCCCACGAGTCTGGTGCGTATCCGCACGTTGGGATGTGACAAAGCGAAACCGAGATAGGACCCGTTGGGGCGCGCGTGGTCGATCATTGGACACGACGGGCGGACAAGGTTGGCTGGCAATCTGTGCCGTGCAAGTCCCCAGGACGTCGAGGGACGCGTTGACGACGCAGACGGGATGCTCTCCCCTTCCACCCCCTGTGCCCTAGCTAGTCTCGTCGGCGCCCGCTCGTGCGCTCTTGTCCCGTCCAGTGTACTGTAGCGTCCATGCAAGATGCTGATCGATCAGGGTCGGACATGGAAGTGGACGCAAACTCCATTTACCACGGCGGTTACACAGCGAGCCCAGGACGGACAGCTCACGCTTGCAAGCTGTTGGCTAGGACCGAGCAAACAAACAGCTGCATCCGCAAAAGGTCCTCCCACCGTGGAAACACCTACTGCCATCATTATGTACGAGTACGTACATACTGTGCATAAGGAGAATTTTCGATCGGAGGAGAAGATCGGTGCGCGGAGCAGCCAATATAGACATTGTTCCGTCCCATCATTGGATGCGTCCTCTCCTGCAGGGATGTCCCCAGCCGTTGCAAGGGTTACTGTAATGGTCCAGGAATTTTCCGTTTGGCCAAGGTCGTCGCTGGGGTTCTCTATCGTATTGAGTACTCGTACTCCAGCAAAGGCATCCCATGCCCCAACTACTAGTATGTGTCTCTCCTGTAATTTGGCTGTGCGTCATGGCAACTCGTCCTGGGGCGCTAGGCAGATGGACCATTGACAACGCACGGAGGTGCCTCCGTTGGCACGCATTCTTGATTGTGGGCCAGTTTAAGATGATGTCCTCACAACCCTGGGGCTTCTTCCGTGATGGCTTCCTGTCCCGCCACCATTGGACGCCAGGACGTTGGTGGCTTGCCGAGCATGCTCAGTCTGGCAGTATGATCGTGCGCTGACGCTGTGGCGGGACGAGTCGGGGTTGCGCCTCATATTCGCGGCTCCGGAGTTTCCGGCGTTCAGCTCACCTTATTTGATGTAAGGTTGTTGGTCGTAATACTTGGTCTCCGCTCCGTACCGTACCAGCAGCTCCTAGATGTAATCAAGGGGTGGCCCCCCTGCTCCCTTTCCACGAGAGGGCAAGTCCCAGAACCCGGGAGTGACGATGCACCCCAGCCTCAGTGCTGCACGAGGGTGAGACTGATGGGGATTGGGGGCAGCCTTTGAAGCACACTCGTGCCCTTAACACCGTGAAACAGGTGCCTGAGCCATTTTGTTCGTCGAGCATGGGCCCATGCATGCGCCACTTGCATTGTTATCCGGCTTCGTCTCTGCGCCCTGTGACCTGTGCAAACAACCAGCAAAGCCGGGCACCACCGTGCCCACTGTTGCCTAATGGTATCGAACAATGAATGTCTGTCTGCTGGTTTTCGTTGTTGTTGACTCACGGGCCGCACGAGCCGCGGGGAAGTCCAGTCGCAGCGCGTGTACATGTGCTCGTAATATCAGGCTACCATGTATGATATACTCGTAATGCATCCACAGTCTTGTTACCTGCTCAGGTCTGATGGTACATAAATGTACGCGATTTGTGTTCTGGCGCCAGGCACATCATCTGTTGCGTCTGCCATGATTTGGGCCGCCCGGAGACCTGGTGATATCAAGGAAATTGGCCTCCGGGGGGTCGGGGAGGGAGGGAGGGGGAACGGGCCAGGAACTCAGCGTCACGCCATGTGCGACTCCTAGCAAGCGGTCCGGGCCTGTGTAGTAGTGTGCCGAGACACCCCGGCGCCCCAAACAATCGAGGATCCCAGGCGTGCTTCATACGGACTACCAGATTCGAGCATGACACTCGATGGCGACACCTTGACTGGACGTCCAACCCGGCTCTTACTGGCGGTTCATGAAATAGAGATGCGGCATCAGCCTCCGCAACGGCACTGTCGACCCGAAATCCCCGAGGCAACCAGTGAACTAGCAAATGCGCCGTCGACCCCCGACGCTAGTGGTAGTGTGGTAGTGTCTCGTGGCAACCCACACCTTGGGGCGGCTAACAGTCGCTAGCCCGCCAACCCTGGTACCTTGTTACTGATATACCGTACCGTCATCAAAGCCACTTGGTCCGTCCTGTAATTACTCTTGCCTTGGGTACAGATACTACTCGCAGTAGTTCGTAGCCTGTGCGAGTCAAGATATGCGGAGCGCTGGCCAGCGGTCTCGTTCTTTTCCGTATACTCATCGACAGCGTGGTCATGGGCGCAAGTGTGAAGATAACAAGTGCCTTGCAATACTCCGTAGGGATCGGAGTCCTCTAGTAAGTCGAATCCTGGGTTCTCGCTGCAGCCCTCCCGTTAATGCAGAGCGCGCCGCAATCGGTCACTACCCCTGAGGCGAGTTTTGAGTTGCGTCGTTCCTTGTCCTGGGCAACGAAAGCTAGAAACACAACCGGAAACAGCAGTCCGTATCACTCGTATAATCCCGCCCACGACGAGGATGTTCGTGATACGACGTCTTGGTGCTGTGATAAGCGGCTCGCCCACGTTTGGGAGACAGCAGTGAGTCGAGTAATAATACTTGGCATGTGAGTGGACATGCATGGGACAGCTGAAGGATGTTGCCAGGCTCGCAAAACGTGCCGTGTCTGCCGGGATTGTTTTTAGCGCGCGGGAGGACTGTCCGTTGCATGAGGGGAAGTGCCGAGGGGAAGGGAAACATGTTTGTAGGACCAGGTAGGCTTGAGGTAGGGGTCGGTTGACAACCCTGCTCCCGGGTCCGATGGAATGGTAGGCGTTGGCCCTGCTGAGATGCCACTCTTCAGGGGCGACTGGCTTAATGTCGGTTCACTCGTATGAGTTAGACACGGTGCGCCCGGGACATTGAAGATTGGAGGAAGTACGAGGTAGTGTCTGATAACCTCGCGACCGCGACTGTTACCGAACAAAAACAAGGCGATATTACCATCCGTAGATAGATATTCAAGAAGCATGAGTAAATGTGCCGAGGCCGCGTGGGATTAGCGCACAAACTGTCCGCCGGGTCGGAAGATTTAGCCACGAACTGGGGTTATTTTCGGGGAGTTGCCCAACGGTGGCAAATACCCCCAGTCCGGGGGGGAGCTTTAGGTTGCCACCCTTCTTTCACTAGACTGATTCATCATGGGTGAGGTGGCTGATCATGACTCAAGCCTGGGTGCGAGCTCAGCAGCCATTTGGTCCTGGTGTAGCGACCTTGGAGCGGAAACTTTGTTGCGTATGTACATGCCCCGTTATTGCGGCAATTTCATCCCGAGCTGAAGCTGCCCCGAGTCTGCCACGTTGCTGCTGATCTTCAACCAGGTATCGCAAGTTGCGATGCTTCGGGGACTTGTGGCTCCGGAAGATAACGCCTTGGTCTGTCGCCTCGAAGCCGGAGTATGGGAAAAAAGGAGACTTCGGGCTGGCGGTATGTATTGGCTTAATTACCTATTAACTTGAGTACTCGTACAGTACCTTCGTAGTTACTTACTAGACCGAATTGAGATCCATTTTCCTCTGGTCGATGTGGGGAAGTATGGGGGTACCTGTTCCAACGTCCGTACTCCTCGAGGTTTTCGGTACGGAGTACGTCCGTACTGTGGACGGAGCAGAAAACCCGACGAAGAGCGTAACGGCAACACCCGTACGGATACCTTGGGAGTTGGGGCGAAGTTGACATTGTGGCCCGTGGGTTCGGAGATGGGGCAGGGGCTGGGGCATGGGTGCGCTGGTCTCAGGCTGAATCGGTGGTGGACGCCAACGACCGGGGCAATTCGTCGATGACTTCAAGTTCTTTTGATGCCGCGGGTTGCAAAAATTAAGACGGCTGAGGTGTGGCGTCCGATGCAACTGCATTTTCTGCACATGATGGCAACTGCCTCGGTCCACGCTGCTGCCTTACTAACTGTAGTGCCTATCAAAGGGAAGGTGCAGGTGATGCATGGGACGGAAGGCACCGCCTGCTTGCTGCCCACTGGCAGGTAAATATGACGTTAGGTACCTAGTAAGTACCCAGCAGGCAGGTCTGGCCGTCTGGGTGCAGTGGGTGATGAGGCCGTTGATATGAACAAGGCGGGGGCTACCTGAGCTGTCGAATGACGAGACGGAGCTGGCCGAATAACATTGAGCCGTTAGTACTCGTACGAGGGGTACTTGTAATTACATACCGTACAGTAGCAGACTTCCCCGTGAGTGGGGTTACCAAAGTCCTCGACTCAGTACTAGTATTGATACTACTAACGATAGTACTATTAGACTGTTCCTTGTTGTGCACACCGAGTACGAGTACGCGTGAGTACTCCGTACCTACTCAGTACATACGAGTACAAGGGACAGGGCCATCTTCAGTTCCGCATCGTGGCGCTGGGGTCCCAGTACGGACGTGCCCGGGTCGGTGATGGGGGCCAAAGTGGCTTTTCTCTGTGTGCATCGAGCAAGGGGTTGGCGGTACGACAGCGGATCCAGGGTCTTGCTGTGGGCGTTAGCCGTTGTGTAAAAAGGCGCCCTCTGGCTTGCTTTGCGTCGAGGCTCCAGCCCAGCCATGGGGCTACGGGGATCATTCCTCGGAGTGAGTACTACTATAGTAACAAAGATTCGGAGATTCGGAGCTTGCTACTAGTCAGGAGTTCGGGCAGATTGACGAGATTTCGGGAATCTGGGCGGGAGCTGTCGTCAGATGACCAGGCGTCAACGGGCCCAACTGCCCAATCCAAGTTCGGAGAATGGCTGTTTCATCTCCCTGCTGGTCACCCATACGTGCGCGCTAGTTACCCCTACTAGTAGTATTTGCCGTGCTGGTGAGTCGTGACTGGTCGTGTCGAATTCCCCATCGGTCATATGTACCATTGCGGAGCGCGGAGTGCACATACTTGGTATTTATCTTCAAGCTCATGTGGCATCTACCTATCCGTGGAGACCGGAATTGGGTCCGTGTGGGGAAGGGACGGGAACTGCCTTTGGGCTCCCATTATTGACCGACAAGCAAGCCAAGAGTATGGACAACCCCCAAATGTATCCGTGCCCAGGTCTGTACTCGTTGGTATGCAAACTAGTACTGCGAATAGCAGTAGTGCCGTACTCGTACCATGTAATAGGCGTAGCTCAATGCTACATCCTGACATGCTGGTTCGAGGCGGCTGCAGTTTGTCACCCGGCAAGCCGATAGGTCACCACATCGCAATAGGCTCATCGGTTTGTTTTGCTAGACATACCCCATCTCGATCCCTTATCACTCATACTCGTAATTCCCTACCGCTTACTCATATGAGCACGAGTCTACGGACCACGAACTGATAGTAGTAGGCTATAGCATTCCCGTAGGCTTGAGAAATCGAGACCACCGGTGCCTATTACTCGTGCAGGCCGTGGAGGGGTGATTTGCATTGTCGCCAAACATACCTAATACTAGGTTAGTACTCGTATCAGTACGACGGAGCCGAAGACCGGTGCCTGGGGCATGGAACATCAGGCCGCAGCGAGGCGATATACAGTACTACCTCATGTTGACGACCCGCCAAGCTGGTGCGCAGGTGCCGCTCCGAGGCTCCTACGAGGGCTCCATGGACTTGGAACTGCCAGCGATCTTAGCAGGTGCCCAATATCGCCAACGGCTTCCACCTTTGAGAAATCCTTCTCCAACGGGGACTCCGTAACAAAGATACCCCTTGGTACTGGGTGTGAAGGGTGGTCGAGATGCTGCCACTGCCGCCACCACTCGAAGGCTCCTTGATTTGGGGGTGCGTGAGCAGGTAATAATGCGCTGACCGGGGCCGGTTCGAGAAGGAATGATACTGCGTGGATGTCTCTGGTTGTTGAAGGTCCCGTTGAAAGTGAAGCTTTTGAAGAGTGACAACCCTGGCAGGCACCGTTGAAAAGCTGAAGAACGCCACACGGGCAGCTACCATTTGCCTTCTGGGCGGGCACACCCACCCAAGTACCTACGAGTAGGTACCTACTCCGCGTGTCCTGTCCGACCTGCCTCGCTCCTGCCCAGGTGCTAAGGTAATTAAGGTAGTCGTTGAGCAAGATGGAGGTAACTGCCCAAGCCCTAAATGGGCAAGCACCACCCAGCCACTTGACACCACCCAAAGCAATGCACCGCCCACCCTCCCTCCTGCCCCAAATCCCAAGCCTTCAAGCAGCCTCCACAATCATCCTTTTGGAGTCTCCATCATGTACAGATTTAAGCAAATCCAGTCGCAACCTGGATCTCGCTGTCCTGCCCCTCTCGCATCGTGTCTCCGCCGACTACCGACGCACCCAGAACATGTACGGATGTATGCACAGAGCCCCCTAAAAAAAAAAAAAAAAAAAAAAAAAAAAAGATGGCTCTTCCTCATTCTCTTCATGCACAATCGCCTCGACCTGACGAGTACTAAGGTACGGACCGCACGAGTACGATACCTGCTTTGCTCCTCCTCGCCATCCTACACTAACCCTGTCCACGCATCTTCTTCATCCACACCCTGGACCGATGGATCCATCCCGTCCCAACCTCCCGGGGCATACTTCGACGCCAGGACTGCCCGGCAGGACCCTTCGCATCAACGCTGGCGCTGCCAAGCTGCCTCGGGATTATTATTATTGAAAGGTGCCAGTCACCCGCCCCGTCGGCGCGCCCATCCCATTTACGGCCCTAACGACCTCCCCAATCCATCCTCCTCCCTTCCTCGTCGCCCCGAGATTGCCGCTCTCCAGTTCTTCAGCCGCGGGTCTCTTGCTGCTGTGCCCCCCTCCCAAACACCAGAGGTGGTGCAGCGAACCCTGCCTCGCGCTTGCTTGTTGCTGCAACTCCTCGCATCTCCTGGTGCTTCTCTCACCGATCCCACCCCTCTTTCCCTCCCTCCCCCCCCGGTGCGGCCCCATCTACATAGTTCTTCTTTTCTTTCTCCCCTCTTGGCTTCAAGGACGCCACGATACCGTCGCAAGCCTTCACACCAGGGCGGAGAGTTCCCGTCATGCAATTGTCAAGCGATCGTCAACGACAACAGGATCCATACATCACTAGACCGTACCTTTATACGGATACCATACACACCTTGGTACACATGCATGCTTGACTGACTAGTCTAACGTCCGACCCTAGGCTAGCACTAAAGAGGTTGAGACCGGGGGCCCTTGAACCGTTGGTGACCCTGGCTTGCGGCTTTATCTCCACTCCCCCGGTGACCCCAGCGGAGGCACCTGGAAACGGTTGCACAAAACCTGGCCCTCGAACTGTTCCCGGCGGCCAGCACTTGCCAAACCTCCGTCCTGTCCCTCTTGGAGCCAAAAGAGAGCATCCCCTTCGTCGCCTAGAACTTCATCGAGACCGGCTCTCTGTGTCTCATCCTGCCACTTCACCCAACCTCTTCTCTCGATCCCCATCCTGAAGGTTCCGGTGCCCTTTGCGACTTGCCCTGCGCGTGCCCGCACTTGCGCTTGTCAGTCGCTCGCCCGGAGCGAGGGTGTCTCTGCATCACGGCGCCGCGCCGCATGTTGTATCGCCACGGCTCCAACATCCTTCTGCGGCGAGTCTCGCTGTGCAGCATCTTGTCTCACCCCCGCTCTCCTCGCGTGAAACAGACGCCAGATCTTGGCGTCGTGAGCTAGATATCTTGGGAGCTTGGACTCGGACGACTTGTCAAGGGACGCCCACTACCCGTTGGAACTCTCCCTTCGGGTTGCTGGCCGGCGCTGGACTTACAGGCTAACAACGGCGCTGGAATCTGAACGACTTCCGGACAGGGCCCCGGGAAGCCTAACCAAGCTGTTCTTTCATAAACATTCCCCCAGTTAGTCCTTCGGTGACTGGCCATACCACGGTGGTCATCTACGGTTGACATTACCTAGGACATGTCTGGAGTCGTCACAACCCTGGGTCGATCTTTCCCGATTTCCCCTCCAGAGGCCTGAGCTTTTGATCTTCGAACAGCCGGCAACCTGCTGAATTTTATTTTGCCGGGTCTCGGGTTCGTCCTATTCGAGCTGGCAGAAAACCCGAATATTTGGTCCGATTCATGCGGAAACGCACAGACACGCCTGCATAGCATCCTCCCCTTTGCCTACACGGCGTCGTGGTAACGAGAGTGTAGAGCCCTTCCCTGCGACCTGGCTTGGGTGCCTCACAAAGCAGTGTGTGAAGCTCCTGCTCGAACCGGGGCGGATCTCTCTTCGCCCATGTCAGGGACTCCTCTTTCGCAGAGGCCAGCTTCAGACGCCAGCGAACGCACTCAGCCTTCAACGAGCTATCCGACCTCGATCCATCAAGATGCCTATCCCCGAAGCTCCGCACAACCATCACCTACAGAAACCCGACCGCTCCAGGGTTACCCCCCAGCCCGCGACCACTTTGCTCCGTCGTATCCTCGCGATCCGGCCCAGAAGATGGCCCATAGCTACCAACAGCTGACGGATTTCCCTCCTCGCCCCCTATCCTACCCTCCCCGGACGCTACCGAGTGTCTCCCAGGCGGTCCCGTCTCACCCCTACATGTCTGAGGCGGCATCATCGTCGGGCTATTCGCTGCCGACCCACCCTTCGGCGAACGAGGGCCAGCCATACACTTCTCCCAAGTCGCAAAGGAAGGCAAAGGGCCATGTCGCCTCTGCGTGTGTACCTTGCAAGAGAGCCCATTTGCGGTTAGTGACTAGAGATCCGCACCTGGTGCTGTGTTGAGACATTGTAACTGACATTTTCTGCAGATGTGACGGTATGTACATCATATTTCTTGTCGTCTTTATGTTCTACAATGCCAGGATGGACGTTTCGTCGTGATTCCTACATTGCCAACGCGTTCCCCCTGATGGATATTGTCTATCGGGGATGGCAAGGCCGAGCCATGGGCGACAATTATGAGAAGACCCCAGGATGGCGGTTAATGAGAACGCCTCGCGTCGGTACGTTCGTCTCCATCCGGCGAGGATATGGCCGGCTGGGTGGGGCGTAACGTTCGACGACCGGTCCCAGCGGAGCTGCCTGTCCAGCCCGCTGTTCTAACGGCCAGGGTGTCGATGACGTGCTCGACTCTCGCCCTCATGACCTTTCACAGCGCAGTGAAACGAGTACCTGGATGAGGCTCAAAGTCCCAAGCGGACGTCTGCAAGGGCGCATGCAGCAGGGAAGCATCTTCCTACCTACCGGTCAGATGCGCTAACTGTGTTCTAGCCCAAAGGCCGTGCTCTAGGTGTCTAGGAAGCGGGAAGGAAGATGCATGCATTGATGTGCAACATAAGAAACGCGGGCGACCTCGACTTCGAGACGACAAAGAACAGCGGACGTACGAGCTTTCGAGGGGGGCCGGACCCCGTGACGCTACCCTGAGGAGACCGTTGAGCGTATACCAACCTGGCGAGCCGGCAGGACCGAGGTATGAGCCTCAGCCTCGCGAGATACACTCGCAACCAGTTCTCAAGCCCCAGCCGCGAGAGCCGCTAGGTCCGAGATACATGGAACACCCGCCAGCGCGCGAACCTGGCCCTTATGGTCCAGGTTTGTCCGTTGCCGCCCAACCCCCTGAGCCTGCTGCCTATTTAAACATGAATCTGGAGTTCTCCCGAGCTTCAGAGACGTTTGTCGACGCGCTGGGCGGATTTCGAAATTACCGGTATCTAGAGGAGGTGGTTGTTCCAACTGAGAGGGACAAGGTCCTTGCCCTCAAGGAACAGCTCGTCGCAGAGCAGAAGCAGAGAGAGCCCAACTACTTGCCTCCAATCTTCGGCAGGGGGGACCAGATACTGCAAGGCCTTGGCTTCGGTACTGGAGACGTCTCCAGGTTCAACCTCAACCGCCAGGACTACCTCACCTTTGTTACGGCAGAAGGACAACCCCGAGTGTATCCGGTGCGGCTAGGCCTCGCCAAGGAAGGCTCATTTTTCTTCGTGGTTCTTGTTCTCGCCATTCCTCGCCGCGCGTACCCGTCAACATCCCAACAAGAACCTACGGGCCAACCGCCCTTCTACGCCCAGCCGCCGGCGAATCAGACGACTGTTATGCATCCTCCGGGATCAATGTCACATGATCTCAGCCGACATAGGCTGAGCGAAGGGTCACTTCCTCCACGGCACCCCTCTGGGCTGGGTCCGGGGCACAACCCAAGCATGAGCACCACGGCACCAACGTCTTACTCGGCCCCGCCGGGCAGGCCGGAATACCTCCCGTCGTCCTCCTACGACGCATCACGGACTGAACTCCCCTCGCATCCTCAATCGACGCCTCAACCGTCATATCAACTACCCCCAATTAGAGCACCACCGGAAAAGGGAGGTTCTGGTGGCGATCGCTCAAGCCGTGTGGATATTGGGGTTCTGATAGACAGGCCCGATGCGCTAGGTCGGCCGCACTAGCATCATGGCGCGCCGCCTCGACAATACGTTTATAGGAAGGGTTTCGAGTTTGCTTGTAAGGGCAGCATCAGCTCGAGATCCACCAATCCGCACCGATATGTTTTGGGGACTGCATTGTTTCAGCATTATACCAACGTCATTTCTTTCAATGTCTTGACTCTTTTTTTCAAATGATACCACTTGTACAAATATGGACCTGGACGGCGAATTGGGGGGCGCCAGGAAATTTGATCCGGAAGAAGGCCAGGGCGGCTGTCTATCTCGTCACTTTCTTTTTTCGTTCTTAACAAACTGTAACATTCCTCCCAGCTCTCTTTTGGCGTTGACACAAAGGAACTTATTGGGGTTACGCATTCTGCATTAGGGAAGAGCAGCGGCGTTGATAGTTCACGGTGGTTTAGAAAACGGTATGCTCATTGGAGCGGCATAGGAAGTCCAACAGCAGCTCTTTGGCGTGGTGAAAAAGCAGATGACTCGAAACCTATCTGTATCTGCCTATGACTTGACGTGCGTTGCAACATCGAATAGTGCTGGGCGCCGGTGGCAGCACCAAGGACCTCTCGTTATCCAGGTGGATTAAGGATACAAAAGGCATCTTTGTGTGAGCATGCCTGAGAACGCGTCCTGAAGACAAGCTGACCACCTCTATCTATATTCTCTATCTATGTAGACCTTTGATATTCTTGATTGTTGGGGAAACTCGAAAGAAAGAACGTTGGCCCCGATACCTCATAGGGACGGAGGGAGGCAGGTTCTCCTATCCAGTCCGCTTGTTCACTGTCCTAGCCGACCAAGGTGATGACACTCTGCGGAAGCTAGATGCCTCCTTGATGCATTCCTTTAGTCAATCGTTGGTGCATGGCGAGTGATCATGAAAGACACTGGAGCGAGTCGTGGGACGACGAAGTCGCGCCGCTGCTGGTTCTGGCTGACCGGTGCCCTCGTCCTTGTCGGTGTCGGCCGTTACAGTGCGATCGGTTGATAGGCTGCTCGGCTGTTTCGTTCCATTCGTCTTCTTGCCCGCACGCCTTGTCCTCTGCTCCTTACCATCCTTGTCCATCCTTTCTAGCTCCTTGAACAGCTCTTCTGATCCCTTGGGGCTAAGGGGCATGGCACACCCTTGGCTTCCGGGGCGTGCGCAGGCGGTAGAATCACTGGCCGAGGGCATACCGCGGAGGAGATCATCGATCGGGCGTCCTCCCGCGCCGTCAACGTTGAGGAGTTGATCTCCGGAGGCGCCAGTCTGGGCAGCGAAGCGGTTTACACGGGAACGTGTCATGCGCTCGGGTGGAGGTGAGGCAGAACTGCATGGGGATCGGTAAGCAAAATCTGTCAGAAGAATGGGTATGTAGGCATCTTTAGCTAACGGTTGCACGGCGATGGAGTTGGGGTTTGCGTCGCTTGTGCGTCCTGAGGAGCCGTCACTGCGGAAGCTTTCCTGTCGATCCGGCATGGTAGCGAGTGGTTGGTGCGAGAAAACATGTGGACAACGATACGTATGGGCGCACAGCATGCAGGAGACATCTGTGGCATCGAGGCTCCAGTTGCTTTTATACCACCTCTTGAGGGTAGTGGCAGCTACGTGATGGCAGTCACCGTCCTGACGTCGCCTGGTCAAGTTGGGCGATGCGTTGGGCAAAGTCGACCGAACTCGGGCTTCACGAAGAAAGACTAAGAACCAACACACATAAGAGGCCCTCACGGGGAGGGGAAAGTTTGCCACCCACCTGCCAGAGGTCAATTGACCTCGAACTGGATGTGAACACCCCTGAAACGAGGCGGAAAGTGCAGTTGCTGCCTCGCGCCAATTCAACGCTGACGGCCAATGAGATGGCCACCCGGCGGTTTTGAGAAGACGAGGCAGGATGGAAGCGGCTAGAAGGGGCGGCTTCATAGAGTACTGGCAAACGATGCATGACATGCGTTCGGAATGGTGAAGTGCTGGGTTCCCAGAAACTCGATCGGACTAGACAGTAGGTTCCTAGGTTCCGAGGTTCATCCTAGGAGTCGGGGCGAAGCTCTACCCATTCTCGGATCTGATTGCCTGGGAGGTTATAAGGGAGAAAAGAGAGAATTTCGACTTTTTCGACACAGCCTTGGCCTCTGGCCCGTTGAACTCGGGCCGTTGAACTCGGGCCGTTGAAGATTGGGTCTGACCATGGCGAAGTCGTGTTGGACTACGACTGCCCACCTCGAAATGGTGGCTTGGAGGAACATATGGAACAGGGCGGCATTGCATCCGGAGACGCGTGATATGAAGTGGAGATACTGGGAGTGCGAAAACGCTGAGGGTGCAGGTAGGTTCTGAGGCGGACCACGGTTGTTCGCACTGAGGCGGAGTCCGTGGCTGACAGCGGGGAGGACTCGGTGGTGATGGAAAGAAGGAGGGAGGGGTGAGGTCACCGAGGCTGAGCGGCCACTCATGCGACCGTGGGAAGGAAGGGCCAACAGTATTGAGCGGGCCAGCCCACGTGACCACGTGTGTGCCTCGTGTGTCTGCAACACCGCATCACCTGAGGTAATGCCCCATCTCTTTCTCTCTCACCCCCGTGTCACTTTGTCTTCCATCGTCAAAGCCCTTGCACACGTACTATATTGTCGAGATATTGTAACAACACCACGGGCTGGACTATAATTCCTATGCGTGGCAACTGGCTTGTACAGGCGCAACGACTTTCGATGATACCTGTCATCTCGCTCTCGTATGACTCTGGGAAGTTGGGGACCCAGTGAATAACGCCATCGGACTCTTCCCCCCCCCCTTCCCCCCCGCCAGGCGGCCGGGGTCTCTCACCGTTCCTCAGTCTCCGCACTGACTGGATCGCGTGAGCTACTCTTTCGCGATGGGAGACCGCACCGTCAATGACGGCCCTCAAGTGGGCAGCCCTCGAGCAGGCGGCAAGAGAAAAGCGGAGCACGATGCCGAAAATGATCGCCCCGTCCGCAGAATTCGAGTGAGTGACCGTTGTTCCCGCAGAGGCGGTTCATGCGGCTGCTATGGCCTTATGCTGATGTTTTTCTAAGGCCCTTGACCCAGGTGTGGTTAACAAGATTGCCGCTGGAGAGATCATTGTTGCTCCTGTGCATGCTTTGAAGGAGCTCATCGAGAATGCTGTGGATGCTGGCTCGACATCCCTGGAAATCCTCGTCAAGGAAGGCGGGCTGAAGCTTTTGCAAATAACCGACAACGGGTGCGGAATTCAGGTACGTTGCAGACATACAATAGCCAGCGATTCAGGTTGGCTGACTGTATGTGAAGAGAGACGATCTGTCACTCCTGTGCGAGCGCCACACCACGTCTAAAATCACCACGTTTGAAGACCTGACTTCCATATCAACCTATGGGTTCCGAGGTGAAGCCCTAGCCAGTATCAGCCATATCGCCCATCTCACGGTCACGACAAAGACCAAAGACTCCAGCGTCGCATGGCGGGCGCATTATCTGGACGGAGAGCTCGCACCGCCTAAACCGGGCCAACCTGCAGAACCAAGAGCCGTGGCTGGCCGCCCTGGCACGCAAATCACTGTCGAGGACCTGTTCTACAACGTACCGGCGCGGAGGCGGGCCTTCCGATCCCCGGCTGATGAGTTCAACAAGATCATAGACATGGTCGGGCGGTATGCCATCCACAGCAAGGGCGTGGGTTTCACGTGCAAGAAGGCAGGCGAATCATCCAACAGCCTGGCCATCCAGGCCCAGGCAACCGTCAACGACCGCATACGCCAGATCTACGGAAGCAGCGTCGCCAACGAGCTGATCGACCTGCACTCGTCGGACGACCGATGGGGGTTCAAAGCCGACGGCCTGGTCACCAACGCAAATTTCAACATCAAGAAGACGACCCTGCTTCTGTTTATCAACCACCGATCTGTGGAGTCGTCCGTCATCAAGAAAGCCATCGAGCAGACGTATCTCAGCTATCTTCCCAAAGGCGGCCATCCTTTTGTGTACCTGAGTCTGGAAATCGACCCTGCTAGGGTGGACGTAAATGTCCACCCGACGAAGCGAGAAGTCCATTTCTTGAACGAGGACGAGATTGTCGAGGCAATCTGCAAGGATATTGAAACAAAATTGGCAGCTGTCGACACGAGCCGCACATTCATGACCCAGTCCCTCCTCCCTGGAGCAGCGACACCTGTCAAGGAACCCCCTCAGCAAGCCAACGGCGATACGCCTCAGGCCAAGGCCGAAATCATTGGAAGCGCCAGGCGGCCTGTTCAGAATCCGAATTCTCTGATAAGGACAGACACTTCTGAACGCAAAATCACGAGCATGTTTGGCCCTGTCAACGGGCGAAATACGTCGCCGAGTCCTAGCAAAGCCCAGCAGAATAAGCCGTTGTCCGTGCCAGAGAATATCGACTACGCAACGGTTGACCGCGATTACGTCCAGTGTCGGCTAGCCAGTGTCAAGAGTCTGCGTTCCGAGGTGCGCTGCAGTGTCCATACGGAATTGACAGAGATAATATCGTCCCACAGCTTTGTCGGCATCGTCGATGAGAACCGTCGCCTAGCGGCCATACAAGGCGGCACAAAGCTGTACCTCATTGACTACGGACGCGCCTGCTACGAGTACCTCTACCAGCTAGGATTGACAGACTTTGGCAACTTTGGCACCATTCTGTTCAAGCCGCCGCTGAACCTGAGGGATCTCCTGCGTGTGGGGGTGGAAGCCGACAAACCAGCCTTCCTTCAGCTCGATAAGGGCGGCGTCGAGTATGCCGTGGAAAAGGTGGCACGCAACTTGATCCAGTTTCGGGAAATGCTTCAGTCATACTTTTCTCTGGAGATAACACCCGGTGGGGAGTTGAAATCCATCCCCCTGCTCGTGAAGGGGTACACACCGCCGCTTGCAAAGCTAGCAGTCTTCCTGCTGCGACTGGGACCGAAGGTGAATTGGGCCGAAGAGAAAGCCTGCTTCGATACGTTCCTGAAGGAACTGGCGAAGTTCTACGTGCCCGAGCCACTGCCGGCCGTTCCCGGAGGGGATGGCGGCCAGCGGGAGGAGGATATTGACCCGGAGGTGAAAGCCAGAAGGCAGCACGTGAGGTGGGCGGTGGAGAACATCTTCTTTCCGGCGTTCAAGGCGAGGCTTGTGGCGACCAAGTCGCTCATGGATGGGGGCGTTCTAGAGGTGGCTGACCTGAAGGGCTTGTATCGGGTGTTTGAACGGTGTTGAGTTACTGGGTGGCACGGATGGGTTTCATGGGTAGTGTTTATGGTGTTGAGGCCGAGTCGGGTTGGCGTCAATAATGGAAAAGTGATTAATGGGCAAGAGTGGTGTTTCAACGACAACATGGTACGATTTTTTTATTTTTTCGGGGCCGCCTTTTCATTTTCGTTTCCTTTGTCCTGCCCTAATTGGGCTTGTTCTTCCTCTTGTAAGCCAAGAACCTGTTCAGATTCAGTACGGCCTCGTCGGCCCTGGACCGCAGCTCCGGCTGGGCCCTCTTGTCGATCGCCTTGAGCATTGCCTTGGACTTGGGGAGGGCCTCCTCGAGGTGGTTCAGGAAGTTGTCCTTCCAGAAGACCTCCTTGTCACAGGCAGCTTCCTCGTCACCATAGATATCGAACAGCTGGTTCAGTGCCTCGACGGCATCAGCGGGAGGCGTCTTGGGTAGCGCGGAGAGAACGGTGATGAGGAAGGTTCCGATCTCGCGGTTCAGGGTGACTGGGGCGGGAGGCAGAGCCAGCTGGCCGAGCAGGCCGATGCACTTGACGCCGAGCCCCCTGAAGGGATCCTCTGCGTCCTGGGCAGGGGCGCCGCGCGTGGCCTGGTAGAGGGAGATGAACTTGCGGTGCTCGTCGTTCTCGAGCGGGGTGTCGGATCGTAGGCTGCGAGCGACCGCCCAGGCGAGGCCGGTTACTCGGGTGGCGAGCTCGACGTCGGCGGTGTCGCTGGAGAGGATCGTGGCGATGACCTGTGTCCAGATTGCCTGACCGACGGGGGTCCATGCTTTCTTTATGGCCGCGTTGTCCTCGTCTTTGAAGTCTAGGATGGATATCGACCAGGATATGTTGTTGAGAGCATCGAGGGCTAGTCGTTGCAGGCGCAGAGTTCCAGGAGCGCTGTCTTGCAAGGCGGCTACGCGGACGACTTCGGGGACGGCTTGTTGGAGGAGGGATTTTAGGACGGGTAGGCGGTCAATGCCCTCGGAATCATCGTCTTCGCCGGCGCCGGTGACCATGTTCATGTCGGCCTGCATCTCGTCCTCGTCCATCTCGTCTTCGTCGGCCTCGCCATCTTCACTGCTGGCATCCTCGCCTGCGTCCTCATCTCCGGCATCACCCATGTCTTGGTCCTCCTCGGCCGCTGCGACCTCTTCTTCCTTGGCGCCCGCCGGGGCCTCGGAATTGGTCGAGTGTAGGCTTGTCCCGATGGAGGCGATGATCTGGAGGGCGAGATCTTGATATTCGAGGGGGTGTGACCACTTGAACCCTTCCTCGGTGGTGGCGGGCTGCTGGCCAGGGGTGATGCTGGCGACCACCTTGGAGAGGGTCCGCATTATTTTTGCGTCATCCGCGACCGGCTTCTCGACAGTACGTCCTTGGAGGGAGACAAAGATGTTGTGGAGTATACCGCAAGCCAGCACACCTTCGCCTGAGACTTGTTCGCTCAGCATCAGGAGCTTGTCGTTATACAGCGTGTTTTCCTTGGTCAGGATTGTTTCCGCCAGCGGCGCATTATCCTCGGTGAGGGTCATGAGGCATTCCAGGGCTTCCTCCATTATTAGAGCGACTTCTCTCTCAGCCTTGCCTTCTGTGTTGCGGGTCTTGTCATTGAAAAGGAGTGAGATGAACGTTATGGGGAGACCGAGGACGCTAGCATTGGCAGAGATGGCGAGGAGAATCTCATCTTGCGCCTGTGCCAGAAGCGTGGCCAGTGAGATAATGGCATACGTGATACTTATGAGGAGCGCCCTCTCTGCCTTGGGGAGAGTGTCATGCGTATGGTCGTCTGGGGTGAACTTGTCTGTGACCTGCGCAACGCTCGGAGGTTAGACATGAACCAACCCGGAATCTCACCGGGACGGGCACTGGTAGTTTAGCTTACCATCTTGGCGGCAAAGCCCATAGCACTAAGGATATCTTGCCGGTACAGATGGACGCAGAAGTCGGGCTCCTCCTCATTCGCCAGGACGTGGAGGATATGCCAACCGGCGGCCCTGCTCTCGAGGGCGGCATCGGTGAGGGTCTGTGTGAGGACGGTGTGGACGATGTGCTCCTTCAGAAGCAGCTTGCGGCACCGGGCATCGTGGACGATGTTGGCGACGGCCGCGGAGGCCGCGGTGCGCCGACTGGGCTCGGGGCTCTGTAAGTCCTTGATGACGGGGAGGATCTTTTGCTCCCGGATAGCGGCGAGCTCGGGGTCGGCGGGCGGTTTGACGGGTTTGGAGAGCGGGTCGCGACGGTGTGCGCCGGCCCTGTTTCTGCGCGACTTGCCCATCTGTTCTGAGTTTGTGTCTGCTGTGGGCGGTGAAAAAAAAAAGAGGTATGTCGTGAGCTGGGTGTTTCACACAAAATGCTATGGCTCTACGCGACCGTACTAGATACATTTTTTTTTTTTTCGTTTCCATTTTTCCTTTGCGGATCTGGTGTTGCCTTGTGCCTGCATGTCGTCCCCCACCACCGGCAGAGACAGGGGGTGGCCTTGCCGCCGAGAGCCCGAGACCCGCTAGGACATGGAGGATTTAGCGTTGTGCAGCCGCTCGGGGTGGTGGGGCCGGTGAACCGTTGGCGGCCTGTTAGTGGTAGGATAGGGGCGACGGTGGAGTGACGCGTCGGTTAGAGTTCGAGACTCCAATACTGCGGACCGGAACGTAGCACCCTGATGTACCCTGAGGTACCCGGATGTCAGTCAGCACGAGAGCATGACTCTGGGAAAGAGCTCTCCTCGTCCAACCCCCCTTGGCTCTTTCCCTTCATCAATCCCGGCACGAAGCCGCGAGCAGCTAGAGTACGTAATTACTCGTAGATGAAGCTTCTACATTTGTAATCTGTCCTCACTCGACCATCTTATCCCCTCCAATCGCCCACCATCCGATGACCGCCATGTGAAAGAGAAACGACCTTGCCTTGCTCGCCCAAGCTACTAGTAGCTCCGCTGCCATCTAGCTCGCTCTCCGGTGTTGCAACGATTGCGAGTTTTCCCGACGACCCTTCTACACTTCTCACCATGCCAGCCTCGAGACCGCGAGGCAGCACCATGTCGCGGCTGTGGGGGAACGCCAGGGAGCACGCAAAGAAGGACGATGACCGTCTTCCGCCTCCCGGCCTGGCACGACAGGGTGGCCATTGGCAGCCCATCCGTACCCCGCGCCGCCACTCTCTGATCCGCCTGGTCGCGTACGCATTTATCGCCTTCCTCATCGTCATCGGCGTGTCGAGCACCCTGAGAACAAGGTCCAACCCCGCCGTCGATCACGCGTTCCCGGAAACCAACCCCTCGGTCGATATACCCCCGGACGCTGCTCATTCCTCGAACGAAAATACCGAGCATAAGAGCCCCCAGATCGAACAAAAAGAGGCTTACGACGGCCCGGTCCTGTTCCCTTGGCTGGCGCAGTCGCTGAACGCCATCGGCAGCACCCAAGGGAACCAGCCTAAGAACCGCAATGTCCTGTTTGCCGCGGCTAGCCTCAAAAGCGCGGCCACTCTGCTGCCAATGGCGTGCCAGATGGCCTCAGTGCGCCAAAACTACGTCCATTTTGCCTTCTTTGGCAGGAGTGATATTCCGCTCAAGGAGCTTCTCAAAATCAACGGTGTCGGTTTGGAATGCCCGGTCATTCTCCACGGTACGATTCTCAAACTGCGCCGTTTTCCCTGGCTAACCTGAGCAGACCCCCGACCGGACAGTCACGCTACATCGACGGAGAACCGCATGATGATGGCTGCAGCTAGAGCTCTGTGTAAGCATCTGGCCTTTGTCCACGTTCATGCGCGTACTTACCGCCCAACTAGATTATATCAACATGTATATGCATCCTCAGGCCATCCTCGTCGATTCCACCAGAGACGAGGAGGACTATTTGCTTGCAGGCATCCGCGACCAGGTCCGGAGCGTCGGAGGCGCCCTGATAGAGCTCCCCGAGCGACCAGCAACACGCCTCTCTTGGATCGCAAAGCTTGATTCTGGTGCGTTAGCAGGTATGTACGACCCGTACCCCTCCATAATAAATCCGTGCTGATGGGATATCTAGCTTGGGACAAGGTTCACATCGACATTCTGATCCATGCGCCGCGGAATGGAGTGGGGAACCTCCGGAGGCTGCTGACGTCTCTCGCTGAGGTTGACATTGGGGGCATGTCTATACCTCACCTCACCATAGAGCTTCCCTACAAGATTGAGTCCCAACTGGAGGAGCTCCTGGGCGAATTCCAGTGGCCGCCTCAGAGCGACATCAGCGGCCATAGACCTCACATGCTATCCCTGCGACACCGCATACCGCGCCCCTGGCTGACAGAGGAGGAGAGCACTATACGGTTCCTTGAGTCCTTCTGGCCTACGAACCCTGTCCGGTCCAATGTTCTGGTCCTTTCGCCCCATACCCAGGTCACTCGCCAGTTTCTTCACTGTAGGTGATACTAATTGAACAGCTCCAGCAGTACCTCCCCGCTAACCGCTCCGCAGACGTCAAGTACTCCCTTCTTCATTATCGACACTCCAATGCGGCCACAATTCAGAACTGGGATGCGAAGTTGATGGGTCTAAGTTTTGCGTCTCCAACCACCCTCTTGGACGGCTCAGCGCCGCTCAGCCTCCCCGAGCCGGACGACGACACCGGGTCATCATTCCTGTGGCAGGCACCCGGCAGTGATGCTATGCTCTTTTCCGGGTCAAAATGGGTTGAGCTCCATGGGTATATCTCGCAGGTCCTCGATCGACAGCATTCATCGTCTGCGTCGCCAGCTCTCCTGGCTCGCAAGGAAGTCAGTAAGAAGTACCCGTCGTGGCTGGAGTACGCCCTGCAGCTCTCTCGCCTCCGCGGATACTACACGGTGTACCCCGGCAGGGAGACGACGAGTGTCATTCTGGGCGTCCATAACGATCTCCCCCAACCGCCGGAGGAATACGCAAATGATGCAGAGGCGAGGAGGGGTGCTGAGGGCAAGGGGTTGGCCGATGACGCGACTTACTTGTTCGATCCCAACTGGCAGGTCGACATCCTTCACACGCTACCGCAGGATGGGACATTGCCGTACTTGACCCATCTTCCGGTGTTGACATGGGACGGCAAGAGCACGAGCACGGACGAGCTTCACAAGAATGGGTTGGAGTTTGCAGCGCGCTTCCGGAGAGAGGTTGGGCAGTGCAAGGACGAAGAGACTTCAAGGCGGTCACACCGGCTGGCGAGGGACTTGTTCTGCAAGTCTAGCGACGAAAACTAGACAATGGCTGGGGACTGGCGTTTACAGGTGTTGTGTGACGGGGGGTAAATGTTCCACTACTGTATGAGTACGGAGTAGTTACAGTTTTAAGTAACGTTTTTTGGACATGGCGCGCCTTGCAATGGAGTTCAAAATATTAAGGGCAATCGATAGGAAAAAGAAAAGCCTACTTGCCAGGTTCTTCATCGTTCCTCACTGCTGTTGCGAGCAACACGACGCTTGTCCCGATAATGCATGCTGCCAATATTCCTAAGCTCTGCACTGTTGTAAGTATTGTCCAGGATAATTTGCTAGCCGGAGAATGATTCAACTCACCAGCTGCGTCTTCCAGCCAGTCTGCACGATAGCTGCTCTGCGACTGTATTGATTCACCGTTCCTAACATGTCCCGTGTGAGAAACACAAACTCTCCCAAGAGAGAAACAAAAGATAAGGCGCTCAGAAGACAAGAAAAAAAAATGAGAAAAAGAGAAAGAAAGAAACACACTGATGTAGTTGCCCAGACCGAGGAAGAGCATCATCACGGACAGGCTCCAGAAGACGATGCCGAGGGGTTTCGCCATGCGCAGCTCGAACTCGGTGGGCTGGTGCTTGACGTGGAAGGACATGGATATGGCGATGGAGACGACGGCCATGTAGATTGATAGCCGGAGGCAGGAAAGGAATGCTTTATCGAGGAGGGGGGGGGGAATGGGTTAGTCGTCGGTGTACTTGGTCTTGCCTGCCGGGTTCGATGGGACAATCAAGTCCAATGGGCCGGGGAAGGGAGGAGTTGTTATTATTACTTCTCTCGTTGGCGCAGTGGTCGCGTGCATCACTGCTCTCATTGTCAAACAGAAGTGGACCGAGTAAAGGCCAGGCGAAGAAGGCGGAGGAGCCGGCGCGTGTTGTCCTGTGAATGTGCAAGTAAGTACATGTACTCGCCCCAACGTTCGTAGCCTCACGGGGACAGTCAGTCGTATTCAGGCAGGCGCTTTGTCCACGAACCCTATGTCGCCGACCTCGACGGGGCCGGTGAGCGAGGAGAAGGGTACGCAGTACCGCTCGCGGAGGTCTTCATCGTCTTCGCGGGTCGAGGCCATGCTGTAAGGCTGTGGTGGTGAGGGTTGAGACTGCGAGGGGGATGGTGGGATGGCTTCGTCGTGGGATGGCATCACACGATGATGAGATGTGTAGACAGTATTAATCAATATACGCACCGTACCACAGCCCCAGTCTTGGCAGTAATGCACAGTGAGAAACGCACTGTCTATTTTAAAGTCCCAGATGGGGGGTGGATATTCCGCAAGTTCTAGAGGTACGATGTAAACCCACCATCATGCTGTAAATTGAACATACTACTGTCCAGGGTATATGCAACAACCACTTGTGCTTCCCATATTATCCACATCTACGTCGCCGCGAACCCCCAAACCTCGTGCCACCTCCGCTCGTCCTCCGCCAGAGGCCCATCTAACCGTCCGAATCTCGCCGGCGCCCCCGTGTTCGCCTCGGGCAGACACATCCACTCGCGCACGCACCCCGGCACTTCCTCCTTGACGTGCGCGATGCAGATAAGCGCCTGCCGATCCGTCAACCCCGTGATTCTGACGGTTTCGACGCCGCTGTCGACAATTTGGTGTCTGTCGTCGTATGTCTTTGATTCGCCTTCTGTGAGGAACAGAGTGCATTTGTCACGGACGGCGTCGTCCATCCCGCTGAACGCCTCGTCGAGGACGACGACGTCCGGGCTCTTGATCATGGAGCGTATGAAGAGCGCTACCCGCTGGGCGCTGAAGGAGATCTCGCCAAACATGTACTCGTCCGCCCACGCGAGCGACTCCTCCTCCCCGTCCGCGGGCGCACCTCCGGGCCGGAGCTCAGGCGCAAACCACCGCAGAGCCGCGTCCACCTTGTCCCTCGCGGCGGCGTCCAGGCTCGGCTTCGCACGGAAGGTACTCGCCCACGCATTCTCGATGACACCCCTCATTGTCAGGCTGCGAGGCATATGCTGGTGAACCTCCGGACTGGAGTGTCCGATGCGGGCCTGGATATCCCAGAATGTGAGGGGACGGTGTCCGGAGCCAGGTTCCGGGAGGCGGCTCCGCCCGAACAGCTTGATGGGCAGAGAGTAGGTCTGCGGATGGTCGGAGCACAGCAGGGAGACAATAGTTGTCTTGCCGGACCCGTTGGGCCCGAACACGCCCCAGCGCTCGCCGCGGCGGACTGTCCAATCCAGGCCTTCCTTGTTGCCTTCCGGTGTCTCCACTGTCCAGTTCCCCAGCACGACCTTGTCTCCATACCGGACTTTGCAGCCCTCCATCTGTACCAGCGGCTCCGCCTGGGAATTTACTGGCGTCAGTTCATGGGAAGAGGCTTTGCTCGAGTCTGGTGATTCAGATGGAGCGAGAGAGGACGATAGAACACGGCCAACGTCGGTGAGAGTATCTACCGGCAACGTCTCATCCTCAGTCAAACCCCCCTTCTGGACTCCCGTGACGTACTTCTTCAACCCATCAAGGACCTCCTCCTTCGACCCCATGGATCCGATCTGGCAGTCTGTCCGCAAGTAGATCAAATGAGTAATCCACTCAGGCAACGGGTCCTGCGGCCGGGCACTAAGCACTAACCGCGGACTCGCCTTCTCAGCCAGAGACTGCAGCAACGGGCTCAGTCCCGTCACCGTAGGCGGGTCAAGGCCCATGAACGGCTCATCGAGCAGCAGCACCTCTGGCTTCTGCAGCAAGGCGCGGGCAATACGGGCGCGCCTGCCCTGTCCGTTGCTTAGGAACGTCACTGGCAGGTTCAGAAGGTGGGATAGCCTCAGGTCTTTCACGACTCGATCTAGGAGATGCGTGGTGATGGCGCCGTCATCCTCGCCTGGGAGTTTCTGGAGGGGGTTGAGCTCCGTGTCCCCGAGCAGGTACTGCTTCAGGGAGAAGTCGGTCAGCTCGCGCCGCGACTCGTACCGCGCAGATAGGTACGCCGACGTCGTCACGCTGCCGTCCCCGCCAAGACCTCCCTGCTCAGCATCGAAGCCGACGTACTGCACCGCCCGGCTCGGCGCCTTCAACCGGGTGGGCACCGCATCCGTCGCGAGGTAGGGGAAGGATCTCGCGGTAGGCGGATCACATAGAAGCCTACCCCTCAGGACCTGGAGGAGCGTCGTCTTCCCTGACAGAGAAGGCCCGACGACGCACCAGTTGTGCGGCGACGAGGATGCAGAGGGCAGCTCGAAGGTCAGATCGCTGAACAGCGGCGGGTTGGGATGCGCCGCGGCTGAGTTGGGATGGTGCCGGTAGAAAGTGCCATTGACGATGCGGATTATCGGGACGCGGTTAGGGAGCGGCCGCATCATGAATGAGAATTGGGATGCCGTGCGGAATCCATCTCCTGGAAGCAGCAAGCTGTTGAAGCAGGAGCGGAGTGTTGGTCATCTACGAAGATTTGACTCTGAGCGCTTCGGTGGACGTGCCGATCGGTGATAGTCGGGTTTAAGATGTTGCGAAGGGATGTGGGGCTGCGGGGGGTACGTACCTTACTGTACCTACCTGAGGTACAAGTACCGACTGGCGGTTGTTGGCCGCGAGGCTGTCTGGAGCCTGTAGGCAGCTTGCGCAGCTTCATCATCACATCCTGACCTCCACGACCCGACCCATCATCACCACTCTCCGACAGCGCCCTCGACGATCTTCTTCCCACATCGGGCCCAAGGCATAATATAATCTTGACAACTCGCCCCGAACACCACCGAACCCACGCGAGGTAGCCGCCTGCTACACCACAACCTACCAAGATGGTATGCCTCATCACATCCACCCACCCACCCCATTCACCAACCGCCGCCCACTGACATCTGCTCTCCTCTTCCTCCCCCTCGTTCCAGTCCATGCGCGTAGTCCCCCAAGATTCAAAGGCCCGCACCTTCACCGCGACAACCAGCTCCGCCCCCTCCGCCCCCGGCGTCCACGACACCCTCCGCCACGGCGTGGCCCCTTCGCCCTTCGAGCCCGCCAGCGCCCCGATCTCCGCGCACCCCCTTGAGGCGCGCCTCAAGAACTGGGAGGCCACGCAGGAGGCCGTCCGCATGAACACCCTGCGCCGCACGTTCGGCATGGCCGAGCCTATCCGCCGCGGCATGGAGCTCAAGATTGTCCGCGAAGGCGAGTGGCGCCCCATGGCCCTCGGCTCCGGCCTGCCCAGTGTCCATGAGGATATCCTGCGCGGCCGTGAGGATATGATTTCGTGGGAGGATGTCTTTACTAGCGAGGAGACAAGGCCTGTTCCTGGGGTTCATGATGAGATGGAGAAGAAGCTCAAGATCTGATGGTGTCGGTTGGGTAGAGAGGGGGCGGGGGAGATGGGCGGAGGCTGAATAAAGCAATGAGCACGTCATCAATCTGCACATACGACTGACAGTACAGTAATTCGGTGTGATGACTGCTAGAGTGTGTACGAATGTCGTTTGGTCGTAAAAGCGTTGCTTCTCGCGATCAAAAGCGTTGCTTCTCGCGACAAATAAAACCGATGCCCCCTCTAATGCACAAGCGCGCCGCCCGCCACGTGGGCGTTGCCCGGCCTCCTGAATCTCTCATACAAGAAGAGGCAAGGCACACCCAGAAAAGATAATACACAGAGAAGGAAAAAAAGAAAACAAGACGCCGTGAAAAATATGACTCCGTTTCTCCCCGTGTCCACGCTCCCGATTCTTGCCTCGTAACCAATGGCCCGGTCTTCCCTCCAGGCACATGGGATGATACCCAAGACGATGTCGTTCGATGTAAGTGAGTGTTACGTAGGAGGAGCAGGTGCCCGGCAGACAGTTTTTCTTGGTTCGACGCGGCACGCCCTCTCGACCTTCGATGAGCCCTGAAGAGGGATGTATGTATGTATGTCTTCCACGGTTCATGGTGGAAAGAGTTTGCCCCGCAGTTGTACAACGGGCAGATTCTGGCCGGGCGATGGTGCAACCGACTTTTGTTGGAGGGAATGATTGGGAGCGTTCAGTGTCTCGTGGTCCTTTTAATCTCCCTTGGCCTTGCTCATAACACGACGCAGCACCCGGTCCTCGCACGCCGGCCACCCTCGCCACCTTGAGCGGGATTCTTAACGTTCGTCTTAGGCTCTTCCTCTTCCAGGTCTTGAGGGCGGATATTCATATGCACAACGTTGGGACTGCCAGGGAGCAGTCGATAACCTGTGGATGAGGCCAGTCAGTCAGGATCAAACGAAGGGACGACCAGGGTTTGAGATGATGAGAAGGTAGGGGTCGTACTTTTCAGTGGCTCTTTATCGTCCAACAGCTTGCCAAAGTGAATCAGCCGGATGCTACTGGGGCTTGTAGGTGCGGTCTCCCAATCATTCCTCCACTCCCGCAGGATAAGCTCCTTGAGGGTGTAGACACTTATGCTGAAGGGGTCGGGGTCGCCATTCTCAGTCTTATCGGGGATTGGGACGCCCCTGCGGGCAAGGTATTTGGAGGTGATGCGATACGGGTGACGACTGTTATTACTGAGGAGCAAGTTGATGCTGCAGACGGGTCCGACGTCGTCCGGGGGTGTGATTTTATCGTCCTGGGAGGGAGGGTCCGTGGTGATGGGGAGCTGCGGAGCAGACTCGTCCTTGGCCTTTCCCTTGTCGGCTGCTGCAATGGCCGGGGCGACATCGCTGCTGCTCGCGTTGTGATTCTCGGGAGAACCGGAGGTGACGGGCGCGGCGGCACTGCTACCGGCGGCACCGGATTGGCCGGCATCTCGTCCACTGCTGTCTGCGGCCCGGCTTGGGGACTCGCCCTCCTGGGGGATGTTCTCCATGGGAACGGCGTCACTTGGTTGTTGCAGCCGCGCGTTGTCGACGGATGACGAAGGGCTGTCCCCGGCGGGGGGGTTGGTGGAGGAGCCCGCAGCAGCCGACATGTTTCTGCGCGGAATGCAGAGCAGGGATCAACAGCACTTGTCTGAGCAGCAGCACCGCCGGCGGGACGGGCTGTGGCGGGGCCGGAGCGAGAGAAGCTGGATCAAGAGGTTTACAACAAATAACGTATGCTCGCCGGCAGAGGATGCTTTCGCGGGCGCGCGCTGGGGAGGGGCGAGAACGGACGGCTGGAAGACACGAGAGAGCCTCGCGCAATGATGGGGAAACGGGTTGTCGATGATGCGGATGGAGAGTGCAGAAAGTGGGTTCATGCGTTTAGCGGAGAGAAGCAGCTGGTGCAAGTGGGCGGTGGTGCTTGCAGGCGGGACTCGCGGGAGCCAGGGAACCTGGAAGTCGAGACTTGGGACTGGGAGGCTGGGCTCCAGGGGGAAGGTGCGCCCCCTCTCCGCTTGTACTCGGGTACGGTACAGTACCGTACGTCTGTAGGTACTATTACCTACTAGTAGGACTAATACCTGGTAATACCAGCTACTCGGGCTGCAGCTTCCGTGCTACTACGCTAGTAGGTACAGTAGCCGTGGGGTGCGGCCAGTGAGTTTCCCTGGCACTTGCCATGGAGAAACTGGAGGTGGCCCGTGGTCCCCGGAAATACTAATTACTACCTAACGTACGTCCGTACGTACATACTACTAATACCCGAGGGTTAGTGTGGCCGACATTATTGGCCGGGAGTGGGCAATGGCCGCCGCAAACGACCATCCCATCAGCCTCTTGAGGCCTGAAGGGCCCTCCTCAGCTGCTTCTAGGGTAAGATTCCGATCCAAAGACTTCGGGCCATGTCTCGACTTTCGAGGTGCACCGTACACGGCAGCCATGTCTGTCTGAGACAGCACCGCAAAGCCTCAAGCCTCTAAAACTTGAGGGTCAGGGCGGTGACATGGGTAAGACAATTGGGGTCCAGCTTCAAGTCTTCCCTCCCCCCTCCCCCCTCCCCCAAAAGCCACCCCGACTTTCACTCCTCTCTCCGTGGGTGATGGTGATGCAAGTATTCGCACGTGTCCAATATGCGCACGGCATCTCCGTATGGTAATATCTGGTCAGGGCATGCACGCGTGTTATTACACACACACACACACACACACACACACACACCAACTGGCCGCTGGGATGTCCCGAGGCGCGGCAAATCCATCCAGTGGCGAAGTACAAGTAATTCAGACGGGGGCCGGGAACTTTGGAACGCCACCTCTCATACTATTTAGTATTAGCGGACTTGTTTAGCTGGCCGCGGCTAGGATGCACCATTTTCCTTCCCGTCGTGGCCCCATCCGACGGCACTTGGCATGAGTGCACCTCCGAAGGGATCGAAGCATCTCAAAATGACAAAGAAAGTCCATACCTGGTACGAGTACTGCTTATAATAAGTGATAGTACAAGTACTGTAGTCCGTATGTACTACTGCTGTATGTATTCGTGCCTAGGCTGGCCCGCACATTACCAGGCATGCTTCCCCCCTCACACTTTCTCTATTCCTCCGCATCTACCCCACAAACGCGTCTGCTCAAGGCCACCATTGGCAGGATACCCATCACGTTGGATTCCTTGGCAACCTTGGTGGTACGTACCTCGTCGAGGTACTTTTACCTCCGGAAGCATCGGGCCCTGGTTAGTTAGTACCTTAGGGAAGTACTATAGGGTACCGGTCGTACAGTATTCACTGATACTACTACTACCTGGTAGTATAGGTATTATCCTCCATTCTTTTTTCCATTTCCCGATACCGTAACAGCCAGCCACGTATCTAGAGCTTCGTGTCTCTTTTCCCGTCATCTACCACAGAAACGCTGGCCAGTCATGGGCCGATGTTCCCCCGCCTAACTACCATCGAACGATACACCGCCACACCATTGTGCTTGGCAAATCGTTAGCAGATAAGCTTATCTGACATCCCTGACTGAGGCTCTCCTCGTACCAGATATGCGCCGTAGGGGCGAGCTGCTGCACGTGAAAAGACGGGCAGACCACCTCCGCGGAGGCTTGCGAGGGGATGAACATGTCGCTCGTATTGCAATACTAGTAATTACCGTAGGTATCGTGGGATAACATAATTCCACCAAAGGCAACCGTCCTGCCATAATCACAGCGCCAACAAGTCGCCGTTGCTTCCGGCACCCTGGGCGGGCTGGAGGACAGCCTGTGGCGCGTGGGCGCTCACCACATAGCCCGTCGCATTCCCGTCCCCGCCCCCGCCAAAGAGGTCACCCCCCTGGTCTATCCGCATCGCCGCCATCTGCTGTGTTCCCACCGAGGAGAAGTAGGCGTCGGCATCGTTAACTGCCTGTGCCAGGTTCCCACCCGCGCCGTTCGCCGATGACGCCGCCGTTCTTGTCCGGGGGTCGATATCGTTTGGCTGGCCGCCTCGGCCGAACATGCTAATGCTCTTTTGTGTGTCGCCGAATGCCACCGTGTTGTGCTTCTGGAGGGCCGGCGAGTCCTGGAGCTTCCTCGGCCGAGCGGACCGGAATACGGTCTGCACCGGCTTGAGGTAGATCGTCGCCAGTGTCCCCACGTTCAGGCACATCTCCTCCAGCGTCGGCGGGTCTAAGCGCTCTGACTCGGCTGTGATCGGTGGCTTCTCACCCATCACAATCTGCTTGGCCGCGTTCATGTCTGTCGATAGGAGACGCCAGTACATGTAAGCACGATCACGTAGATCCGGGTTGTCTGTTTCCTCAGTCGCCCACTTCAGCACCTTCGGCACCAGCTCCTGCCCCTTTGTCGGCCGCTGGATGAACAGCTTCACCGTCGCCGTCAGGAGCGCCAGCTGGACCTCGACTGGCTCCTCGGCGAAGGAGTATAGAAAGTCCTCCAGGAGAGCGTCACTGTTCTCGATGCGGTCGGCATACTGTCCAATGACCCACACCATTGCCGCCTTGGCCTCGGGCTCATCCAGGGAGTCGAGATGCTCGCAGAGGACGCTGATGATGGATTCGTACTGATCGGGGTACTTGCGGAAGATGTTGCGAATGACGACCGTCGCCTCCTGCACAATGTACGTCACCTTGGTGGCCACCAGCTCCAGTAGCAGGTTGATGCACCGACGGGCGGCGGGCTCAATCTTGATGGCCAGCTTGCCAATAGCGCGGACGGCTTTGCGGACAAAGTGGACGTCAATCTCCGTGGCGTACTCTCGAAGCTCCGTCAAGACCTCGTCGATGTTTTTCTCGTTGGCGAGCATGAATATCAGCTCGAGTTTCGTCACCTTGACGTAGATGGGGTCGTTGTATTTGCAGAAGAACACTCGAATATCGTTGCGGAGAACCTCGGGTCGACGTTGTAGGATGAGTAGGGCATTCCTCAGGGCCAGGTACTGCACTTCAGGGCCCTTGGCGAGAAGCGTAACCAAGGGCGGCGAAAGCTTCCTGCAGAGTGCCGAAATTTGCTTCTCGTCGGCAATGTAATTCATCAGATAGAGGACGACCCGGACACAAGTCAGGACAACCGAGGAGTTCGAGTGCGACAACCGCGGGGATATGCGCTCCGCCAGTAGGAGGGCTTCACCAGAATCCTGAGGAACGTAGGACATGAGCGCCTCGAGGATATATGTCTGGCCCCATCTAGTAAAGTCAGCGGAGCTGCCGTAGAGCCCTTGTCTGGGGTACCTACTCCGAACAGTCTGCCAGGATTGCCACCATCTTGGAGGCGTTCTTGTAGTCGATTGTGAGCTTGATGGCGTCACTGCGCTCCCATATGTCCATCAGCGCCGCCAGAGCGCTGGCAACGACGGTTGGATTGTCATCTCGCAGGAGCGCGTTCAGGCGGTCAATCAGGTCTGATTGCTCCACCATGTTCCTGTCGTGATCGTACAGCTTGGCGACGCAAAACGCCGCGGTCTTGCGGACATAGGGGTCCGAATCTCTCAGCGTGTGTTTGACAATGGGTACGGTCGCCACGACGAATTCGCGGACGTGGATGTATGATATAGTCCGCAGGGCCAGGGCTCGCACGAGCGGGTTGTGGTCTTCCAGATCCTGGGGCGAGTTAGCAGACAACATGTAGCCGAGGGGATTGGCTTACAAGCTCCAGCAGAGGGATCGCTTTAACGGCAATCTCCGGTCGTGACCTCGCGTAGTTGACCAAGTACAAGAAGCACCTAACTATGATGAGCTCCTAGTCCCTTCTTGGTTGCCCGGCCGCCGGACTCACATCTTCTTGATCTCCAGGCTCTGCAGGTGCATGCACCCGATAATATCGGGGAACAGGGCAACCATGTCATTGTTGCTCATCGTCATGTTGGCGACAATCTTCTTGAGCGCAATCTTCTTGCCGGTATAGTTCTTGTCCTTCTTCCCCCCGCTGTTCAGCTCGAGGCGCAGCTCCGCGACCTTGCCCTGTGAAGTCTTTAGCCGGGTGTTGTACGGCGGCGCCGGCGGCGGCATGTATGCGAAGAACATGGCCATCGACGGGACTGCCTCCTGCGTGGCAGCTTGCGGAGGTTCATCACATGAGATAGGTCCTGCTGTGGGAACGATAAAGCAAGGGCTCGTGGCCGAGGAACAGCCCTCGCAACGATGGCATTGCTGATGCTCGAGCACCGGCGTGGAGGGAAGGGGAGCAGGCGGGCGGGCTTACTCTTGCGAACAGCTTGGAGTCTCCGGCGCTGGCGGAGCTCGACATCGTGCCGTACTTGTACCCCTGCACAGGCACTACCTCTCTCTACGGTCGGGTTCTCGTCACGCGGTGCAGGCCTGTTACCAGGCGGAATGGGCGATTGCGACCCCTCACCACCGTCGGCCGAACGCCTTTCGTGGGATGGGCGGCCAGCCAATTGGACAAAGATAATTGTGCGTATAACCAGGTCGAGGAGGGGGAATGTCACATGCGCCGAGACCGTGGAGGGGGCCAACCGTTGTCGTTGGTTTTCGTCGTAATAGCCCACTCTCGAACCAGCGCCGCGTTTCGTGTGGACGTCGATGTTACTTTCGAGAGAGGTCGTTGGCGAGAAGTTGTAGGATCGCGAAGTCGCCCTCGATCTCGACCAGGAGTTGAAAGGGGCGGTCGCCCGATGACCACGGCAGCTGCGGACCAGATTCCCTATCGATAAGGCCAAGTTGCAATTAAGCGGGAGTGGGTCTGACATTGACCTGCGCGACACGATCGCTCCCTCATCACGGCCGACGACATCCTCCCGACAGGACCGCATCGACGACCAGGAAACGAAGAAAAATGGCCGCGACAAGCACCAAAACTCCCGAGTGGGTGACACAACTCGAATACCCCCCTCTGGCAAAGGGGAAGGGCTCCGGTATCCGTGACCCCGCAGGCTTCGCGGGCGCCCCAGGGAACAGCAAGGTGCGCATGCCGTCCGCACACAACCTCTCATCATAATGGATGGAAGGCTGACCTCATCTAGAAATCCGGCAAAGACTCCAAAATACAGCCCCGACAACCCCCGACGCCCGAAGAGACGGACAAGCTGAAGCTAAAGAAGGCCTGGGAGGTGGCCCTGGCGCCCGTCAAGAGCCTGCCCATGACCGGCATCATGATGTACATGTCTGGCAACTCGTTGCAGATCTTCAGCATAATGATGGTCTTCATGGCGTTCAAGAATCCTCTGATGGGGCTCATGAACACAAACCAGGCGTTTGAGAAGTTCCACTCCGAGTCCAACGCAGCGCAGATGCTGCAGGTCAAGTTCGTCTACGTCGTTTGCCAGCTGGTCGCATTGGGGGTTGGATTGTGGAAAATTAATAACATGGGTCTCTTGCCGTAAGTCGTACACCTGGTTTTCACCACCATTCCTACTGACAGGGGACAGGACAACACGTTCGGACTGGCTAATGTGGGAGGCTCAGAGGGAGTCCGTCGATCATGCCATTACAGCCTTATAGAAACAAGCGCCGTCGGCTGTCATTCGAGAGTGATTTCGGTATAATATCATTTCTTATTATTACTTTTCTATCACGTGTTGTGCTTGTTGTGACGCACTGTTCTCCGCCTTGACCTTTTTCTCCCGTCTCCACCTGGGGCCTCGCTTCTCGAGAACGACGAGGCCCGGCATACAGGCCACAACGAGCAGGCCCAGGATGGTAAAAGTCCACCCTCGACCGACGCCCTGGATAACTAGCTCAATGACTGCGGCGCCTGCAGCACCCACAAGGCATCGGACGAGGTTATTGGCGGCTGTTGCCGTCGCCGGTGCTTGCGGATGTAGGTCAACGATGAGCGTGTTGAGCACATTGAACGAAGTCGGGACGAGCAAGCCGATCAGGAACAGGAGCACAAGCGGAACCGCTACACTTGTCTCGACCTGCAGCACCCAGCCGTACGCGATGAGAGAACCTACCCCAAGAAATAACGCCGGATATACAGGCTGGATTCGCGCCATCTCGATGGGGAATTTTCTCAGATCGTCCCCTCGACGGCGACTGATGACAAAGCCCAACTTTTTCGCTACCCTTCGGTAGTTCCAATCCAGGATATACCCCTGACCGACAACAGCGACGCAGGAACCGAGCCCGTAGGGCAGATAGCACAGGCCAACCTGGAGATCGTTGTACCCGTAGATCTCCTTGAACAGTGTTCCGAGCGTGGCAGCCGTGAGAATGAATCCGATATAGAGGATCGAGTTGATGACGAGGATCAGGCCCATCTCCTTCTCGAAGATGACGACCAAGGTGCGGAGAGGGTTGGGGAAGCGCAGCTTCTGTGTCCGAGCATACTCTTGCGGACGGGCTTCTGTCTTCCGGATGTACTCTACCCAGGGGCGGTTCCAGGATTGCGGCGGCACCGAGCCATTGCCAACGACGTTTCGACAGGTCTCGGGGACGGTAAAGACCCAGGGTACCAGCCATACGGCAACAAGGATGGCGAGAAACCAGAACAGCGATGGCCAACCGAGATACTGGCTGAGGAGACCTCCCAAGAAGGGGCCCAAAGCTGGGCCTATGTTGATCCCGGCTCCCATGAATCCGATATACTTCCCCCTCTCGGCGGTAGAGGCGATGTCGGCGATGAGGGCATAGCCAAGGGCGATTGTCCCTGAACTCCCAGCGCTCTGCACACAGCGCAGCACCATGAGCGCGGCATAATTGCGCTGCAGCGCCAGGCCTATGTTGGCAAGGAGGTAGATGGTGAAGGCCAGGATGTAGGCGGGCCTCCTGCCAGCCATATCGCCAAAGTCTCCAAACAAGGTCGGCGCGAGCCCCTGGAAGATCATGTAGGTGGTCAGGGTCAGGTTGATGAGGCTCGTCGACACCTGGAGGTCCTCGGCGATGGGGTTCAGGGCCGGGAAGTAGATGTTGGCTGTGACGGGGGAGATGAAGCTGCCGACTGTGACCATGACGGTGATCCAGATCTTCATGCCCCGAGGGAAGGCGCTATAAGGCGGCCCACTCGACACCCTCGACACGTTGTTTTCTCCGTCGGGGCCAGGCATACTTGGATTTTCCGCAGCTGTAAGGACGCGCACCGGGGCTATTTCATCCGATGATACTTCAATATCGGGTTGTTGCCCGTGGCTTATCTGCCGGACATGGTCCCCGCCACTGATCGGGTAAGCGCTCGACATCACTCATCGCAGTTGCGCTCAGCACGACTTCCTTGTGAAGGCCCGGAATGGATGAAAGAGAGTGAGAGTGTAGGAGAGAAGATCTCATACACTGCATCTTGCCGTGGCGACATCGGCGGCTTCTTCCTTCGTGGAGATTGCCGAGGGGTTATTCCCGGATAGAATATAGGCTTATTTCCGCCCACGATGCCCCCATAAGTACATCTATCCAAGCCTGGGTTGGCAGTTTGCGTTGGCAGTTGATGATCCCTACTATAGTTAGTACCTTACCTACAGCCGGGTTATGACCGATTATACATGTATCCGTTCGTGGCTGGCACTCATAGGTTTTTAAAGTAAGCAATGCTCGTCCATTTCGCAACACCGCCCCCGGATGAGGGTGCCGTGCGGAGACATTGCGAGGACAGTGGCCGGTCCAGAGCTGTCCAATGGGTCATAATTATTATTCAACAGCTCGGATTGCCGAATAATCCATGACCAAGGGGTGATCATGGTGTTGTAGAGTAGTAAGTTGGCTGGAGAGTGTAGGGTAGGTAGGTGGTCGAGGCGGTGCTGATTAAGCCACGATTGGCTAACGGTTGGGTGTGGGTTACGTAGCTCATCCATCCGAGGACGAGTCTCAGCAAGCTGGCAAGTTCCCGTTTACGTGGAGAGGGCGGTCGACAAAATAGCACGAAGTATTAAGTAACACCTGAGCCACTCTCCTGCACAGCTGACGAGACGTCAACTTGTCCTTGGGCCCGACTGGGCTTTAATTGGCCATGGACATCACTCCCGAATTCGACGAGCTCCTCCGGGCGCGGAACGCCCCTCCAACGACGAAGCAGGTGACGCTAGAGAACATTGACGGGTTTCTAAAGGAGGCACTGCGGATAGTACGATCCCACACTCCCCACTCGATGACAACAGTCTGACACCAGCACGGCGCAGAATTCCCACATTGCCAAACTCCACCAGAACCTCCGAAGCGTACGCCGAGCATACCTCGCGAGAGCCCAGCCGCGGAAGGGCCACGGCCGCACGAGAGATGGACAACCCGCGGTGCTGTCTGACCGTGACCGCGAGGCCGTCGACAAGGACGCCAAGGAGATGATGCGCGAGCTCAACTGGAGCATCGAGGCGCTTGACGGGGCGGAGAAGGTCCGGCACGAGACGGAGGCCAAGACGATACAAAAGAAGTACGGCAGCGGGCTGGGGGCGCTGGGATCCTGGGCGGCGGGTGGCATCATCAGCAGCAAGACGGCCGAGCAGCTCGCGGCCGAGGCCCGGGCGCAGGAGATCACGGCGCATCGAGATGGGGTGCTGTGGTTCCTGCGCCAGCGGCTGCAGCTGTGTGGGCTGACGCAGAAGTCTATGATGGAGGCGCGGCTGGCTCGTGAGGTTGAGCTGAACCGCAGTCTTGGATCGCAAGCGCCAAGTCTGGCCGACTATGCAGACTTTGGACCCACGAAGACGGCGACGACGACGACGACGGCGAGAGTAGACGACTTGGACGCATCACACGGCGAGGGATACAAGCAAGAAGAGCTGAGCGCGGAACAGCTGCAAATGTTTGAGGAAGGGAACCAAGACATGATGAAGTACTTTGAGAGCATGAACGAGTCTGTGCAGTACGTTGGAAAGCACCAACAGACACGATGTTCGCTATAACACCTTTACTGACAACCTGCTAGGACGGCGCAGAAATCGCTGGCCGAGATCAGCAGCCTCCAGTCGCAGCTCATTGAGCACCTGGTGACGCAGGGCGACCAGATAGACATCCTGGTGGAGGAGTCGCAGGCGACGACGCAGAACGTCGAGGGCGGCAACAAGCAGCTGAAGAAGGCGACGGAGCGGCCGAGTGCTGCGAAGTGGACGTTCTACGCGACGAGTGGACTGTGTGCGTTTCTGGTGGTGTGGGATCTGATATTCTAGCCAGGTATTTACATGCATGTACGTAGGGTGGTAGCGGGCGGGAGCGGGAAGGCGGCTGGGGCATGTGAAGGGCGCTGGATAGGTACTAGATGTATGGGGAATTGTGCATATGACTGGCGTCCACGGTCCATTTGCCAGCGCGCAATGTTTCCCCGTTGGATGACTGTCTGGGGGATGGCCGGTACTCGAAGCGTGTGTATGCATTTTCATGTGATTGTGTGCTGGCGTGGCCGGGCTGTTGGGTGCTCCCCAGGCGCAACCCAATCGGCATGAACACAATGATACAAAAATTCCAGGCAGGTGACACTGAAAAAATGGATTGGGCCTATCGGGACATGGTGACTGGCTGACAACTTGGGTTGTGCTTCGCGCAAGATACGTCAGGTATGGGCGTGTTTCGGCGATGTGGAATCCCACGAGAACCGAAGGCCTCGGCTTGCGATGGCTCCACGGTGACCTCATCTGGGGTATAAGCAAGGCTCCAAGCCACGTCTCCAGGTACGAACGGTGTTTGAATCCTGAACTTTCTCTTTCCTCCCTTTCTATTTAATTTTTTCACCTTCCATTTATCACATATTTTGTCGCTGATTTGCGCGCTCCAAGTTTGGCATTACGAGTACTCGTACATAAGGTACGTAAGTACTTACCTAAGGATATCGTCAAAGAGACCCGCACCATCCTCCTACCTTCAGCACTTCTCACCCGCTGAAACATCACCCACAAACCATTACGTGTATAACTTTCGGTGGCTGCACCCCGGCCCCGACATTCAGCCCTGAGGACCCTCCTCTATCCGAACTTGAGCGAGTCACCCCGGGGCCCACTCCCACTGGCCCAGAGAGAAGAGTCGACGAGACACGACCCCACTACCACCCGCCGCCGCCATCATGCCACCTTCATCTACAGCAGCTCCAGCTCGTACGAGTAACATTAGTACTACAACTTCATCCTCGACAGCCTCCTCCTCCTCCTCTTCTTCGCTCTCTCGAATCAGCAACATTGCCAGCCACCTCGCCCCAGCTTCCTCCACCATGGCCTCTACAACAAATTTCCCCGCCGACGTGGTGCCCCAGGCGCCTGAAGACCCGCTCTTCGGACTCATGCGCGCCTTCCGCGCCGACGAGAGCCCCGACAAGATGGATCTGGTAGGCTTTTACTGCGCGAAGCTGCACCGACCATCGAGAAAAAAAAAGTTCAAGCTGACTCGTTGGATTCCTAGGGAATTGGCGCCTACCGCGATGATAATGGGAAGCCCTGGGTTCTTCCCGTGGTCAAGAAAGTAGGAGCTCCATTCCACCTCATCTCTGCCCCTCCACTGGCCCCCCCCCTCACTTCTTGCGCACGAGTATCTCTCTGAGTGCGGGACATGATATTCTGGTGACCGCCAGCCGCCACCGAGGCAATGATTTGTTGTCGGAGAACCATATTGTTAGCGTGTTTGTCTCCGCACCTGGACCACAATTGTTGGAGGTCGTTTTGGCGTTGCTCTTGCCGTGCTGCCAATGACGTTGGCAACGCTAACCCCCGCCCGCAAAATCCGATTCTGAGCTCCTGCTGACTTCGGCATCTTTCAACCCCGCCAGGCGGACGAGATTCTCCGAAACAACCCCGACCTCAACCACGAATATGCCCCGATCGCCGGCATCCAAGCCTTCACCTCCAAGTCGGCCGAGCTCATGTTCGGCGCCGACTCGCCGGCCCTGAAGGAGGGGCGCGCCACCTCCATCCAGACCATCTCTGGCACCGGCGCCGTCCATCTCGGCGCGCTCTTCCTCGCCAAGTTCTACAAGGGCAACCGCACCGTCTATGTCTCCAACCCGACCTGGGCCAACCACCACCAAATCTTCAACAATGTCGGCCTCCCCACCGCCCAGTACCCTTACTTCGACAAGAAGACCAAGGGCCTCGACTTCGAGGGCATGACCCAAGCCCTCCGCGAGGCCCCCGACCGGTCCGTCGTCCTCCTCCACCCGTGCGCCCACAACCCTACGGGCGTCGACCCCACGCTCGACCAGTGGAAGGAGCTCGCCGCCATCATCCGCCAGAAGAACCACTTCCCCTTCTTCGACTCGGCGTACCAGGGCTTCGCCTCGGGCAACCTCGTCCGCGACGCCGCTGCCGTCCGCTACTTTGTTGAGCAGGGCTTCGAGCTGCTCCTCGCCCAGAGCTTCGCCAAGAACTTTGGCCTCTACGGCGAGCGCGCGGGGTGCTTCCACGCCATCACCAGCCCCGGGCCCGGCGCCGCGGAGACGATCGCGCGCATCGCCTCGCAGCTGGCCATCCTCCAGCGGTCCGAGATCTCCAATCCTCCCCTGTACGGCGCGCGCATCGCCAGCACCGTGCTCAACGACCCCAAGCTGTTCGCCGAGTGGGAGGAGAACCTGGCGACCATGTCGGGCCGCATCATCAGCATGCGCAAGGCGCTGCGGTCCAAGCTCGAGGAGCTCGGCACCCCGGGGACGTGGAACCACATCACCGACCAGATTGGCATGTTCAGCTTCACGGGCCTCACCGAGGAGCAGGTGCTGCGTCTGAGGAACGAGGCCCACGTCTACATGACCAAGAATGGGCGCATCAGCATGGCTGGGCTGAACACGAAGAACATAGATTACTTTGCAAAGGCGGTCCACAAGGTTGTCACGACTAGCTAGGCTGCTTTTGCTCATTCTCCTTTTTTGATGATATTGTGTGTCATATGTACGTACCTACGTATGTCTGTGGTGCCGAACTCGTGCAGTTGGCGCACAGGTAGCTACTCGTACAGTACAGTACCACAGACGTATCTAAGCAGAAATAATGGTACAAAAAATAAAATAAAATGCCAAGCTAAACGGCGGCGACGGCCGCGCCGTGTGCCCAATTCTCATTTTGCCCCCCCATCGTGTACGGTGTACCCCTCGTTACTTGACAAATTACCGACCCGTTGCATACCCATATTGCCCAGAAAAGCCAGTGCCGCAGCTTGGCGCGCGGCGGGGACTTGCTCGTGGAGGGTACGTTTTATGTGGTGTATGCGATTTGTTGGTTCGGGCTTCGAAGGGCCGGGGCCAAGTCGGCGACTCTCCAATTTTTTTTTTCGACTTCTATTAGGCTTCACGGCACGAGATTGCGGTTTCCCGGTAGGGGCTCTTTTTTGGGTTTGGGGGGAAGAGGGGTGCTTACTTTGTACAGAGTACGTACGAGGACGGACGTAGGTAGGTACTTATGTGATGATTGGTAACGGGGGATTCGGGGTCAGTTCAGGTCAGCCCGGTTTGGCGAGGACCACATAGTCCGAGCTCGTGGTGGCTGGAGCGCGGGGCCCTCGTGATGGCGCTCATGGGCCTGGATCTCATTGTGCGGGTTCATTAATACGTTACAGGTAGTAGGTAAAGGGAATGAAGGGCGGAGTACTCCGTACAGGAAATCCAATAGTAGCAGTACTACTGGAGAATACATACGAGTAGTGCTCGTACGTAAGTACTAGTATATAAGTCTAGGTCTTCTTGGTGCCCCAGTGTCCATCCTCGTAATGATCGAGTTCTCCGCAAAATGGCCCGCCGTGACCTGACCGAAAACTCCCCGCGAACGGCAAATTGAGTCAGGTCCTGCCAGGCAGTGCGAGTAGTACGAGTTAGCGGCGAGTGCAGTACAGTACGCACTATTACAGTCTACACGTAGCATGCGGGATTGTATGGGGGACTTTGGGTGCTAACCCCCACGTGACAGCCTCTCCGAGTTCTCGAAACTCGGAGCGGGCGGGCTGCGGGCCTTTGGGCGCCCGCCAAGCCGGCAAAATGCCCGGCACTCCGGCTGAGCAAAATGAAAAGCGGGGCGCCACTCCACGGCTCTTAGCTTTTACACACTCTAGGGAGTGCCGGTTCTGTCCAAGTCGGTTGAACGTGCATATTGGCAGTAACGTTGAGGGCACAATTTTGGTAGTAGCTTCATGTGCGAGTATAATGATGGATGGGGGTGATCCCCAGACATTAAACATTTTGTTTCTGTTTCTCTAAGTTATCTGAGGACTTAAGTTTTGGGACCCATCCCTTTTCCCACCCACGTGCACTCAAATCTCCCCCCTCTCTCCTCCCTTCCCCCGCCCATTCTCCCCGGCGTGACAACAGCTTGGCGTATTTCGGGGCCCTCGGGCTCGGAGGGCCTTGACAGCGAGCTTGAGTTTGGGGGCCGCCCAGGGAAAGCAATATAAATCTACCGAGCGAAGCTTGGCCCGAGGCGGTGCGGCGGCGCCCCCGNCCCCCGCCGAGACATTCTCCGAGGCCCTTGCGGGAGGCGCCTTGGAAGCGTGCTTGGCCAAGGCCAAGACACCAAGAGAAAAGCTTCCATCCCAACCAAGACTTTTTCTGGCCCAGGATGGACGGGGTGTGAGTGAGTGAATGGTGGTGTGTGTGGAATAATAAGCGAGGGTAGTCGGCTCCGCGCATGGGGCCCGCCGCTTCTGGAAAAGCGGAGGGTTCCGTTCATCTTGGGCGGGAATGAGCTAATAGGTAATGCTACTCGTATGTCACTGTCATCAATAGTCGATGTGCCGCACGGGGCCTGGCCTCGTCGTTGGGAGCCCCGGGGGGGAGGAGGGCTTTGAATGGCTCGTCCGTTGGCTTGTGGGCGAGGCTGAAGAAATCGTAACCCGTCCCATAAAACTTCAATGTCATATACGACACGGGGTGGTGTACGAGTATGCGTCCGGTGGGTGGGTTTCACCTCTGGGCCCGTTAACGGGACTTGATATTGCTTGTCTAGGCATAGTAAAGCACATCTATCATCGTCATCCCCATTCTTTGTCATCGAGGCAGTCATCTTAATACATTATATACGAGAACTCGTAGTCTGTATAATCACCACACATGCGAGCTTTGTACTCGTACGGATACCCCCCCGTTACCCCGAAGGGCCCCCCAGACTCTAGCCCGAGGTGACCCCACATCTTCCTTGCTCCTCCGACTCTCCCCCACAATAGCCTATTATCCTAGCTTCCAAGCCACGGTAATTGAGCCGGCCCAATGAAGCTCGGAGCCACGCGCCCGAGTCCACACACCTCGCTGGGCCACGAGGCTCCCCATCCTCCACTGGTACGCAGGATTTCGGAATGAGCCTTGGCAACTTTGTTTCTCTTGCTCTCTCTCTCTCTCTCGCGCGCGCCCCTCTCCCCGGCTTCCCCCCTCCCCAGTGCGCGTGTGCATGATGCATCTTCTGGGACCAGACGCACGCAGGGGATTGGGACTGGGTCCCCCATCCCCCACGAGTTAGAATGCTGCCCCATTGCTGAGCTTACATCGGTCCCCAGCCGAAGCCTGGCGCGTTGTTACGCGGGTGTTGGTACGAGGCAGGTAGTACCAGACTGCCAGTCATAACTCGTTTTGGTTAAGAGAATATCCTGGGGAGGACCCCTGGGCGTTGTTGCATGGGGAACCGAAGAGGGAGGAAAGGCATGCTAGCCAACACCAGAGCTCCCCCAAAGCGCGGTAGGAGATCCTCCTTGGTTATAAGAGACGACCCGCCTCCCTCCACCGTACCGTGAAACTTCTCCCTCCGACCTAGGCAGGCACGTTGATTGCTACATCACCTCTTCAATTTGTGTGGTGACGGGGCACTCTGCTCGTCCGCATCTCCAGCAATCATGTCCAAGTTCGTCAACCGCCATCAGGAGACACAGGTGGACCCCGTCCTCACTCGCATCGTCGAGGAGGACAAGGTCCCCTGGTACAAGAAGCCGAACCTGCGATACCTCTACTTCATGGTAAGTAGCAAACCCCTCCCCTCTCGAATCCATGGGAAACTGCTTGCCTCTAGAAGGACGAGACGAGACTAACAATAAACAGCTCTTCCCCACCTGTATGGGTGTCGAGTTGACGAGCGGCTTCGACAGCCAGCTCATCAATGCCCTCCAGATCGTCCCCAGCTGGGTCGAGTACTTCAACGACCCGCAGGGCCCCTTCCAGGGCTTCATCGGCGCGTCCTACTCCCTCGGTGCCATCCTGTCGCTCCCCTTTGTCCCTGTCGTCAACCGCAAGTTCGGCCGCCGCTGGGCCATCTTCGGCGGCTCCGTCATCATGGTCCTCGGCGCCATCGTCCAGGGTTTCAGCCAGCACGTCGCCATGTACATTGTCGCCCGCATGATCCTCGGATTCGGTATTCCCGTGTGTATCGTCGCCGGTTCCGCCCTCATCGGAGAGCTGGCCTACCCCAAGGAGCGCCCTATCCTGACGTCGCTCTTCAACGTCAGCTACTTCTTCGGTCAGATTATTGCCGCCGGTATCTGCCGCGGTACCAACCAGATCGTGACGGACTGGGGGTGGCGTGTGCCTTCCCTGCTGCAGATTGTGCCCTCTATGCTGCAGATCACCTTCGTCCTCTTCCTGCCCGAGTCTCCCCGTTGGTTGATCGCCCAGGACCGTGAGGAAGAGGCTTATGCCATCCTGGCCAAGTACCACGCCGAGGGCGATGCCGACAACGAGTTCGTCAAGGTATGCTATCCCCACTGGCTCCAAGCTTAAAAACCGCCTGCGGTGGTGGTAGGAGCTCAACTGACCCCCTATTCTCTAGGCCGAAATCGTCCAGATTCGCGAGACCCTCAAGATCGAGTACGAGGCGTCCAAGGAGACCTGGAGAGATCTTCTCCGCACCAGCGGTATGCGCCGTCGTGCCCTCGTCACCGCCATGCTGGGTCTCTTCACCCAGTGGAGCGGCAACACCCTCATCAGTTACTACCTGGGCGATCTCCTGCAGATGATTGGCTTCACCGACGCGACGACCAAGAACAACATTAACCTGGTCAACTCGTGCTGGTCGCTCGTCATGGCCACCCTCGTTGCCAGCCAGGTCAGGCGGTTCCGCCGCCGTGTCATGTACATGACCTGTACCATCTGTCTGCTCAGCGTCTACATCGGCTGGACCATCTCCATGAGATATGCCGTCCATGCCAGTAAGTGGTCCTCTAGTCGTGATGTGAGCATCTTTCGAATATCAGGCTAATGTGTGCTACTCCCTCAGCCGACAACAACTACTCGAACCCCGCTGCTGCGTGGACCACGCTTGTCTTCATCTTCCTCTACGCCCCGGCTTACAACATTGGTTACAATGCCCTGACCTACAGTATGTCGTCGCCCTCTACTCTCGTCTGGGGTGTATGTGGCTTGTTTGCTAACCCTTATCCACAGCCTACCTCGTCGAGCTGTGGCCGTATGCCCTCCGAAGCCGTGGTATCTCCTTCTTCCAGCTCTTTGGCCGTCTCTCTGGGTATGTCGCCTCTACTTTTCTATCACAGCCACCCCTTGGGTCGATTCCATGAACTGACCACTCGCCCCCCTACAGCTTCTTCACCACGTTCGTCAACCCCATCGGTATCGACTCGATCAGCTGGAGGTACCTCATCATGTACGTCTGCTGGCTCGGATTTGAGAACGTCTTCGTCTTCTTCTTCTTCCCCGAGACCCACGGCAAGACCCTCGAGGAACTTACCTTCCTCTTCGAGTCTCAAGAGCTCGCGGACCGTGCCACGTCGGCCGTCGAGAAGGTTGTGCACCACGAGGACAACAACCCCCAGGAGCACAAGGGTGGAGCGTCCAATGTCGAGACAACCAAGGTCTAGGGAGTTTCTATGCTCTTTTAGATTGCATGGCCCCTTTCAAGGGGGCCGTTCATGTTTTGGTACCGATGTGGAGGCAAAGCTTAGTTTTCTAGTTCGTGCCTAGTTCTGCGGCGCTGTCCTATATAACGTCGAGGACAATTGCTGACTGAATTAATATCTTTTGCGTGGCGCTGTGATTGTCCAAACTTCTAGACTCGTACTAATGGCTTTGGCTACATGAGTGGAAGCAGCAGAAATTTCATCCATACCATATCCCAATCCTTACACCGGCGGCTTGCCACTTTGATAATCGGAGACCGGCCACAACTATCAGGGTCTCATGTCCGTACGACTGAGGAACTCAACGTCAGCACACGCTGCGCGACACCTGGACTTATAGAAGACCAAAACTCACCATAGTTCCCCTGTCCGTTGCAGCGATAGCACTTCTGGTAGGTCTTACCCTCCCCGTTGCAGGAGGAGCACTTCCAAGTACCCATCCAACCATGACCATAGCACGGCACGCATGAGAGCAGACGGGTGCCGTGGCCTCCGCACCTGATACACGTCCGAGTCCTTGCCATGTTTCTTGGTGTTTCGAATCGCAGAGCAACGGTTTGTATTTACTGGCTTCTTTTGTCTCCTGAACGCTATGCGGACTAGCCGTGTTAGTCAGTCCATGTTGTTAACGGACGGAGAATCTCAGGCAGCAGCAACCAGCTGTTGAAATGAAGACGTTCCGATGACTTACCTTTTACACCGAGTCGCCAGACGGATTTCGACAAAGACAGGAATACCGTCGAACTACCTCCGGAGAACCTTGACCTTTTATTTGGTTGTTGGCCCAACATCGCGGGGTAGGAATGCCTTGCTTGGAGGGTGCCATTATGCAGTCAGCGCCCGCCTCGCCATCTCGTTCGCACCTATTGGTCATCTGTATGAGAGAAGTGCAGAAATGAGGCTGAGGCATTCGCTGGGTGTGAAGTCGTCCGCTCCTCATCTCCGATTGTGGTCGGCTGATGCTGTACATGTGCAGCTGAAGTACTTGGCCAATATTGTATGCGGGATCCAGCCATCCACTCCCTCCACCCCTTGTGAGGCGTGGGGACTGGACGTATCAGCTCCGAGTCTGATAGAAAGGTGTGGTGTGGTGTAGTCCAAGCTGGGAAACTGTAGCGTTGTCTGGTACAGGTCTCTGGACTACATGCAGGTATTTATGCGTAACAATCCGGCTAGATATAGAGCTCAAATTGTAGTGCAGGACTTATTGTGCACATACTGACTGAATGCAGACCAAAGAAATGAACAGGAGACAAAGTTCAAGTCACAGTTTCCATTCTTCGGGATCACGACGACAAGACCCAAGTACGACGAACTTCGGCCCGTAGGCTACATGTAACTCCTTTCCCCTTGGCCAGGCAGACCGAATCTTCCAACTCGTTCTTCCGTATCCCCCTCATTCGAAAGCAGCTAGTCCTCGCAGAAAGTGCTCATCAATCTCCCTGACAATATCCTGCGCCGTCTCCTGGTTCTCATCACTCGCCCTCGGAGAGAACTCCTGCCCCAAGTTGGTCGCCGCACCGTGGAGACTCTTGAACACCATCACGCCCACCCTCTTCCCTGCGAAAGGAATGGCTTCCATCTTGGGCTTGGACTCGATGGCCGTGTCGATGACCTGCCCAATCTCATCGGCCAGATCTCTCGCCAGTTGCAGAGTCTGCTGCTCCAGCTCGGGGCTGTGGGGAGACTCGGCGGCCAGCTCCTTGGAGGCGGGACTAAGAGCCGTACCCAGGGCCTTCTTCAGGTCGTAGGACTGTTTGGCCACCCGAACGGCGCCGGTGTATGTGCCGTCCCACCCCGAGAGTCCCTGGTGGAAGTCGTCGATTGCCTGTCTGATGTCTGCCAGAATCTTATGGGTGTATTCGTCGGCAGTAGCTGTTGCCGCGAGGATGGCCAAGGCCCAGATCTTGAGGTTCATCTTGTCTGACAAGGAGGGGACAGAGTGGTACGTATGCTGCGCTTGCTGGGGAGTGTGCTGCTGTGATTCCGCGGATCACCTCACGAGAGTGGGATAGCAGAGACGACTTGAAGGAGAAGTCCTGGCTCTCGTCGAGCGGGGTTCCGTATTGCTTTTCTCTTCTGGAGGATCTGGAAAGACTGTGATAGTCGGAGATGTCAATATGCATGTCTCACAATGTGTTCACACTGGCCGACATCTATCGGCGTCTCTATCTCCCGTAGACGATTCCCATGACGTCCCGTAAACTTCAATCAATATTCACTCGAGTCTCGTTGAAGAGTACCCAGACATGCACGGACACAATTCAAGCACTCACGGGATAACTAAACCCCATCTGGAAGAGTATGCACTCATACATATTAAGTGCATCCGCTTACTTCGAGAGACGAGACTTACGGTCACGCATGAAGACTGTAAAGCCATTACGAGGCGGTTCGGATACTGTTGGAGGCCAGGCCTAGAATGTTAGGATTCGTATTAAGGCTCCGCGTTGGTCTTAGTATATATCCTTGACACTATTGCTGACTGTAGGGTTAGTTACGATATGATACGTGGCCGGCCGCGCGCATCTTGGTTTCGGAAGAGTGTCTCTCGAAGTATCGGTGGATAGCAACATGTCATGCGCGTACGTGGACCCTCCGCCGATTACCGAATATGGAGTAGTTGTCCGTGCGTGTCTGGGCTCTCCTCGTTCAAGTCATCTGTCGAAAGATCGACAGTGTACAGCAAATTGGAGCGAGGAATTCCGAGACATAGTTGTCTGCCGGGGAGAGACAGACAGCCTAGGCCTAGACCGGGGAACCTGAGACATGCGCCCGTCTTCTGCAGACTATTTCAGTTGACACTTGACAGCGGCACATCTGAGCTTGTTTGTCCTCTCGTCTTCATGTAAGTGCTACTTTGAGGCATTGATCGCCGTTGTGGCGTATATATTGTCCACCTGTGCGACTTTGACGGTGTGATAACTTTATCCCGGGAGATGACAGAAGGGCTGTGATCACACATATCACTGGTCAATTTACCATAGGTATATCGTACACAGCTTCAAGATGAGAGAGATGGTGAGACAAGATGGTACCCTTTGGCGGTATCCTCTCTGCTCCCTGTCCGCAGGTGAAGATGTGGGCTAGCACTAGATCTGCTGTGACGCCTGGCTCTGCGTGCATGTCTTCACCTCATGTCCATAGACAACACGACGCTGCATGTTAATATCTTCTAGCACGGGAACCTGTTTCCCGAATGCTACCCGCATCATCCAGCTCTGCAAGCATCGCCATGTCGCCCACTCAGCCCAACTTTGACCCCGTCGCCATCATCGGCATAGGCCTCCGCCTCCCCGGCGGTATCTCAACTCCAGATGCTTTCTGGGACCAGCTGATTAACAAGAAGGACGGAAAATGCCGAGTACCATGTGATCGATACAACGTCGACGCCTTCCATGGCGACAAGGTCAAACAGCAAAACGTGGCCACCGAATACGGCTACTTCCTGGACCATGTCAACCTCAAGAGCTTCGACGCCTCCTTCTTTGCTTCCAAGCGTTCCGAGATAGAGGTGACGGATCCGCAGCAGAGATTGCTGCTCGAGGTTGTCTGGGAGTGTATGGAGAGTGCTGGGCAGGGCGGCCTGCGAGGCACCAACACCGGCGTCTATGTTGGGGTCTTTGGCGAAGACTGGCATAATATGCTTCACAGAGACGAGCAAGTATACACTGCGTACCGTGTACTGTCGGCCGGCGACTATGCTCTGGCGAATCGTCTCTCTTATGAGTTTGATCTGCGTGGCCCGAGGTGGGTACATGTATACATTGATGCAATGGGCACAATGTAAACGACATACATGTGTAGATGGGAAATTAGCTGACTCGACTTTTCAGCATGACAATCCGCACAGCCTGCTCCGCCTCTCTCTCCGGCCTCCACCTAGCTTGTCAAGCTCTGCAGAATGGAGATTGTGAGACGGCCGTCGTCGCCGGCTCGAGCATCATAATGGAGCCCTCCATGACAATGGACATGTCATATCAGGGCGTCCTATCGCCCACGGGCTCCTGCAAGACCTTCGATGCCGCCGCAGACGGTTTTGCTCGCGGCGAGGCAGTCAATGCTCTGCTCATCAAGCCCATAGACAAGGCGCTCAGGGACGGAGATCCTATCCGCGCCGTCATCCGTTCTACGGCCGTCAACTCGGATGGGAGGACCTCCCACTTGGGGAGTCCGAGCACTGAGTCGCAGGAGACACTGATACGGAGGGCGTACCAGGTTGCGGGAATCGATGATGTGGCACAGACGGCATTCTTCGAGTGTCATGGCACCGGCACCGCTGTTGGCGATCCGCTCGAGGCCGCCGCAGTGGGCAATGTGTTTGGCGACCGCGGAGTATACATTGGCTCGGTATGGTTATTAACGCCCGACGACATATCTATCCCATACCAATTGATGGTGAAAAACAGGTCAAGCCCAATGTGGGACATGGCGAAGGCGCCTCTGGGATCACGAGCGTGATAAAAGGGGTGCTCGCCCTGGAGAACAATGTGCTGCCTCCAAACATCAACTTTACCACGCCGAACCCAAAGAGTGAGGAGTTCCACACACGTACACCAAGGTCGGCGAAAACGTTGACTAATATCTGAGCAGTCTCTTTTCAGAAGCATAAACTCGTGGTCCCCGTGGAGCCAGTCCAATGGCCGGAGGACCGACAGCAGCGGGTCAGTGTGAATTCCTTTGGAATTGGAGGAGCTAATGCACATGTAAGTGACATTCTTTTGGTCACTGGAGAGTATTTCTCGTATATATTGGGCTCATCTCTAACACTGACAGGTCATTCTTGACTCCGCCGAGTCATTCGGTGTCTCACGACGATCCGAAAAGCCCAATGGTGTAACTATATACACAAACGGGGCGGGCCGAGATGAGAGCAAGAAAGTTGAGAACGAACCTGTGCACAATGGCACGCCTGAAGCTTCAATTTCGGACAAAGAACATCCAGACATACCCAACGGGGCGTCGGCAGAGGCTGACGGGAGCACATGCAACGGCAACCCCGATACAGATACTCGATGGCCCTTGCTGCTTCCAGCGTCAGCCAGCAATACCAAGTCGCTCCAAGCCCGACAAGAGGATCTGCGGGAGTACATCAAGTCACATCCCGGAGGACTCAATGACCTAGCATATACTGTTGCCCTCCGCAGGAGACACTTCACCCACCGGAGCTTCTGTATTGTCGAGGACGGCCCAGTCGAGTCTCTTGAGTTCAGTGCTCCGGAGAGGGCGACACAGACCACCGCGCGGGAGGGCAGCATCGCATATGTATTCACGGGGCAGGGAGCTCAGTGGGCCGGGATGGCTAGAAGCCTCATCCGCGGCTCAGGGCTATTTCGCAACGACATCCGAGAGATGGACAAGGTGCTTCAGGAGCTCCTTCAGCCTCCAGAGTGGACAATCGAAGGTGTGTGAAATCCCCAGTGACTTGGCTCACAAAGCTGCCAACATTATACATATTGATATTGACCTTGGTATAGGCCTTCTTACCTCCGAGGGCGATGACACGGACGTGATCAGCCAGCCGGAATTCTCACAGCCTCTCTGCACCGCAATCCAGATTGCCCTGGTCAACTTCATGAAGAGATGCGGAGTTTATCCCAGCGCCGTCGTGGGCCACTCCAGCGGAGAGATCGCGGCCGCCTATACAGCGGGGATTCTCACCATCGGAGAGGCCATCCTGTGTGCCTACTTCCGTGGCCTTGTTACAAAGACCTTCTCCCGTCAGGGAAGCATGGCCGCCATCGGACTGGGCTACCAGGAGGTTCAGTCCTACCTCGCCGAGGGCGCCGAGATTGCATGCGAGAACAGTCCGTCAAGTGTCACTATATCCGGCGACTCGCGAGCAGTTGAGAAGACACTCGAGGCAGTCAATGCGAAAGACGGCGAGGTATTCCAGCGGCTGCTTCACGTCAATGTGGCCTATCACTCCAGTAAGACACCATTGACATTTGCTCTTTATTCCCGCCGACAATGATCGAGACACTTACACATTCTACAGAGCACATGAAAGAAGTTGGAGAGTCCTATGAAGCGCTACTACGGCCACACCTATCGCAGACACCGTTGCCCAAACCAGTTGTTCCCCTATATTCTACCGTGTCGGGGACATTGGCAAACCCGGACACATCGTTCGGCTCGGCATATTGGAGAAGCAATCTGGAATCCCCCGTACTTTTCCATGGAGCCGTCAGCAGAATGCTTGCGGAAATGCCGCAGGTCCTGACAATCATCGAGGTCGGGCCTCATGCGGCCCTCCAGGGGCCTCTCCGCCAAATCTTCAAGATCAAGTGCTCCCAAAGCCCACCGCAGTACCTGCCTACCCTCCTCAGGGGAAACGACGGCATACGCTCCGTCCTGAGCACGGTTGGACAGCTCTACTCGCGGGGCTACGACATCGACTTCGCGTTTATCAACCCGCCAGGATCTCTGCTTCACGACCTGCCCACCTACCCCTGGGATCACAGCCAGGAGTTCTGGAAGGAGAGCCGCGTGTCCGAGGCCTGGCGGCTGCGGAAACATCCTCACCACGAGCTTCTTGGTTCGCGCTGCCCAGAGTCTAGCCATTTGCAGCCGATATGGCGGAACATCTTCCACCAGTCCGACATCCCATGGCTCAGCGATCACAAGGTGGGGACCCATGCTGTCTTCCCCTGTGCCGGATACATTGCCATGATGGGCGAGGCAATTAGGCAGGTCTCCGAGTGCGAGGCCTACATCATTCGGAACCTGACCGTCAAGTCTGCTCTCGTGTTGCCCGACGACGAGACCATCGAGATCATGACCACCGTGAGGCCGGCTCGGGTAACCGAGCGGACTAGCTCCAAGAACTGGTATGAGATGGCCATCTCCACGTTCAACGGCTCGCTCTGGGTGGAGAACTGTGTCGCCCAAGGCAGGGCGGGCGGCGAGGGAGAAGCTGATGCGAAGCGGCCGACGCGGGCCATCTCGCCGCAGAAGCGCCATATATCCTCGGGTTACTTCTATGATCACATGAACTACCTTGGAATACGCTATGGTCCACGCTTCCAATGCCTTAAAGACATATCCGCGGACACTGAGACGTACCTCGCCACTGCATCCCTGAGCAACGAGGGGGAAGAGCAAGAAGCGGACTACCCCGTCCATCCCACCGTGATCGATTCGTGCCTGCAGCTCCACGGCGTGGCCGGCTGCAAGGGTATTTCCCGACACATGGACTCGCTGGTGCTTCCTGTGGAGATTAGACGCATCACTGTCTTTTCCGGCGGGCAGAATCTGCTCGCCGAGGCCAGGTTGGATCCGGGGGACGGGACTGGGAGCGCTGTGGCCACCGACTCTAGAGATAATCGTGTTGTTCTCAGTCTCGAAGAAACCAAGGGTGTCCCCTTTGAGACAGGGGACAGGCCAGAGAGCAAGCATCCACTCGACCTTGGTCGCCTTGAATGGCTCCCTCATATTGACTACCTAGCACCCGAACTTCTACTCAGACGGGGTGCCAGTAAGCGTGAATTACTCGACCTGATGGACAAGATCACCATCCTCGGGGTGTTGAAGACATTGGACACCATAAAGGCACTGGAAGAGGAACCTACCGGCCATTTGGCCATGTATGTCTCTTGGCTGGAGCGAGAGAGGGAAAATATGGCCCAGAGAAACCGCCAGACACTGATAGACGAGTCGGCAGAATGGTGCTCCTTGAGCAGTGACCGCTGGACAGACCTCATGGACACTTTTATGCAACAGGTCGACGCCTCAGGCGATGTCGAAGCCAGCAACGTTGCCCGGATGATCCACGACGCATCACAACATCAAGCTGTCGTGGCTCTCTTCAGGGGAGAGACGAGCCCGCTCGAGGTTATGCTGGCGGACGACCGACTCGCAGACCTCTACCGGCTCCAGTCCCGGGCCGTCGATAACTCGGACTTCTTCCACCTAAGTGGTCATGCCAGGCCTACCATGAAGATACTCGAGATAGGCGCCGGCACCGGCGGCGCCACGGATCGAGCCCTCTCGGCACTGGTGACCAAGGATGGCGTCCGCCTGTTCTCTCAGTACGTCTACACCGACATCTCTGCCGGTTTCCTCTCGTCGGCCAAGGAGCGCCTCAAGGACGTCAAGGGCCTGGAGTACAAGACCCTGAACATTGAGAAGGATCCCGCCGAGCAGGGCTTCGAACTGGGCTCGTTTGATCTCGTCATTGCTTCGAATGTTCTCCACGCCACTTCGTCCCTGAAGGATAGCCTCTGCCATGTTCGCTCTCTCCTTCGCCCAGGCGGTCGTCTCTACTTGGAGGAGCTGCCCAAGCCACTCGTCAAACTTGGCCCTTCTTTCATCATGGGCCGTCTCTCAGGGTGGTGGGTCGGGGACAAGGATGGACGTCCAGATGAGCCCTACATCTCGGTGCAGCAATGGGACGACAAGCTGCGTGAAGCGGGTTTCTCGGGCACCGACACTGCGGTCACGGATGATGACTTCCCCTACTGGACGTCCGCCCACATTACGAGCACGGCCATCACGAATGCTGGCTCTCCCAAGCCTGAGGCCGTGGTGTTCCTGTACAAGGATTGCAAGACCGAATTCGCGCAAGAACTGGCTTCCATGTTCCAAGCGGACGGGGTCGATGTTCATTGGCAGTGTATCAGGGATGAAGGAGCAGACCGAACGGTCAAGCATGTGATCTCAACCATTGATCTGGAAGGCCCGTTCTTCGATGATATATCAGAGGGGGACTACAAGTATTTTATAAGCTACCTTTCTTCTCTAGGGGGACGAGGACTGCTCTGGCTTACACGACCTGCCCAGGTCCAATGTACGGATCCGGGATATGGGGTAGTCAACGGTCTATCTCGGACGATCCGCGTCGAGCTGTTAGTGGACTTCTGGACTGTCGAGCTGGAAGATCTCACCACGGCTTCCGCAAAGGCCGCCTCGGCCATATCCCGTCAGTTCTGGGCTCGCGAGCCGCTAAAGCATGGCGGGGATACCGAGTACTGGGTCGGACAGGAGGGCACCGTGCATGTCGGCCGCTACCACTGGACATCGCTGCCCAGTGCCCTCGAGCCAGACCTCCCGAAGACGGACCCCAAACAGCTGATGATCGACCAGTATGGAATGCTTGACTCACTTCGGTGGGTTCAGCAGGAGCCGAAGCCCGTTGGGTCTAATGAGGTGGAGCTGGATATCCACTGCGTGGGATTGAACTTCAAGGTAAGGACAGCCTGCCCGCTCCGTCTCCGTCCCCGTCCCGGAAGCCTCGATATACCTTGGTGATCGCAAACTTACACATGTATAGGATGTCATGGCCGCCATGGGTCTCGTTCCAATGCCAAAGGATGCCCTTGGGTTCGAGGCTACCGGCATTGTGAAGCAGGTGGGTTCCGCCATCAGCCACGTCCAAGCCGGTGATCGGGTCTTCGCCATTTCCACCGGCCTGTTTGCAACCCAAAAAGTCTTGCCGGGCCGGGCCGTGTTTAAGATGCCGGAAACCCTTACGTTCGAGGAAGCTGCGACGATGCCGATCGTTTACGCCACCGTCATTTACGCTCTCATCAACCTGGGTCAGCTCAGAAAGGGGCAGGTATGTTGGCCGAAGATGGCGGACGTGAAGTTAAACTGCACGGGGCCGCGACTAACCTTTGCTCGCTCAGTCAATCCTCATCCACTCTGGGACTGGTGGTGTCGGACAGGCAGCTATTACTATCAGCCAAATGCTGGGTGCAGAGGTGAGCGGACCTGGATATGTCATGAGAAACATATATCCAACCCCACGGATACCAACATGAACCCCTGACTAACGACATATCACGAACTCAAGATTTTCGTCACCGTCGGGAGTGTAGAGAAGATCAACTACCTAGTGGAAAACCACGGCATCCAGCAAGAGAGGATATTCGACTCCCATAGCACTTCATTCCTCGACGGCGTCTTGAATGCCACCGGCGGCCGAGGTGTCGACGTCGTCCTCAACTCCCTCTCCGGTGAGCTTCTCCACGCCTCATGGGAATGTGTCGCCAAGTTCGGCAAGATGTTGGAGATTGGAAAGCGCGATATTCTCGAGCACGGTCGCCTCGCGCTGGATTTGTTCCACAATAACCGTACCTTTTATGGTATTGACCTGTCGGAGCTACTTCTGGAACGGCCTGATACCATCCAAAGGTAAGTCAAGGGCGATGTCTGCACGTAGAAAACGAAAAGAAGGCAACTTCTTCTAACGACGCCACGCTTCCAGCCTCACTGACCAGCTCCTTAAACTCGCTTCCGAGAATGATATCCGTCCTATTCGGCCCATACACACTTTTCCGGCCCAGAAGATTTCCGAAGCCGCGCGGTTCATGAAGAAGGGGGAGCACATAGGTAAGATCGTCATTACAATGCCCGATAACCCTGCAGATATCCCAGCCACCAAGGTCAACTGTGGGCGATTGTTGTCCGACACAGCAACGTACCTGGTTGTCGGCGGCCTGGGCGGCCTGGGGAGGTCGGTGACGAGGTGGATGGTGGAAAAGGGGGCGAGGAACTTTTGCTTCCTCTCGCCTTCCGCAGGCGCTCAGGACAAACATAGAGTCTTCCTGGACGAGATACGGTCCCAGGGATGCCGAGCCGTCGCCGTGTCGGGGAGCGTCGCGGAGATGGCCGACGTGCTGAAGGCAATTGAGGCCTCGCCCAGCAGGATCGCCGGAGTGCTGCAGATGTCCATGGTTCTACGAGTAAGTGTCGCCTCGGGAAAAGCTACATGTAAGAATCATTGTTAACCGGGGCTCCAGGACCTCCCCGTGCTCAAAATGGGCCACGCGGATTTCCGAGCTGCCCACGACTGCAAGGTCAAAGGCACATGGAACCTCCACAATGCCTTCTTGAACACCGACCTCGACTTTTTCATTCTCATGTCGTCAATCTCAGCGTCGGTCGGCCACCCGGGGCAGGCCAACTACTCCTCCGCCAACAGCTTCCTCGATTCATTTGCTCAATACCGCCAGGGCCTAGGCCTTGCCTGTTCCGTGATCAATCTCGGCGGCATGGAGGGCGTCGGCTTCCTGAGCGAGAGGCCGGCAAAGCTGAATCAATATCGAGCGTTTGGTTTGTACATGTTACAGGAGCATCACCTCGTCGAATCCATCCAGCTCGCCCTGAAGCATCGGAACGTGCCAGCGGTTGATCGGGCCACCCCAAAGTCATCGTCCCTCAGCGCCGCCTCCTTTCGTAACTCGAACCAGTTCGTCGTGGGCCTCAACACGTCCAAGCCTCTCTCCGACCCTACCAACCGAACCCTCTACAAAGGTGACATTCGTGTCAGTCTGTACAATAACCTCGTGTCCGCGGAGCAAGGCGGCGGCGGGCGGGACGAGAGCGCCCGCGAGCTGCTCACCCAATTGGAGATGGATCCGCAGCGCTTATACGAGCCCGATATCCTGAGGCGCGTCTCCTTGGAACTTGGGCGGACGCTCTTTAGCTTCCTTCTGCTCCCGGAAGAGGATCTGGATATCACCTTGACGCTTTCATCTATTGGTATTGACTCTCTCGTGAGCATTGAGATTCGGAACTGGTGGCGCAGGATGTTGGGGATGGACATTACTGTGCTGCAGATCATGAATGCGGGGACCATCGAGGGTTTGGGGAAGCTTGCGATCGCCGGCTTGAAGAAGAAGTATGGGGTCAGCGAGAAGGGTGAGGAAGATGCAGATACCGAGCAGAGCGGAGATGGGGGCCAGCCGTGAAAGTAACCGCAGATGAGTTCTGAAGTCTCTTGCTTCTGTTATCCGGTTTATACAAAGACTATCATGTCTTCACCAAGAGGAAAAAGTATCAGGTGAACTAAGTTGAAGCGCATCCCACAGAGCACAGGTAGAGGAGACGCTCTACGACTGGTGGCTCCCTCGTTGCTCTGCTACCGCCAGACAGCCGCTGAGCCAGCCAACAAACAGCCTACCAATATTGTTTTAAGACCTTCTGTTCTATCTCTCATCTGCAAATTACTTTAAAGACTGTTCTATTTCTTGACATTCTTTGTATCGTACCTATATAATATATGGTGGCTGGTAATGACTGGCCGTACTAAATCGAACCATGTCGGGGGTCGGTGGAGTCGCCCGGCCCCGTATTTGCCGCAGCGCCAGCCGTCATGGCCCCATATTCCACGAATCTTTACAACGGCGACGGGGGTCATATTGATTTCACGGCCGAGAGCTGTGTCGATACATTGTCAAGGAATCTAGCACTGCGACACGGAAAAGCTTCGCCAGAACATCGAGCACCACGTTAAGAAAGAAAGGAATAAAGAGAGAAAGAAAAATCTTATAATAGCCCGGTATTCGCTGGGCGTCACCGACCCAATTACTAGTCACTTAGCCCCGCGAGTCCCTTCTCGCTATAAATTAAGGATTTATTGCCGCTACTTATTCTAGTTTTAAGTCTCTAGTGGACTTTTATTTTTCCTTTATCTTAATTCTGGTTCTGTTTCAATGAGATACTAGCATTTATCACTATATTTACGCGCCTTTATTATTACTAAGCTACCTAAAGCTCATGATAGCTAAGCGACACTGTCTAGAAAGTATTATAAATTGATAATTATTCCTTATTTCTAATAAGCAAATTCAATATAATAATTATAGTATATTCAAATCCAACGGAATTATACTAATCAAGTTACATATCAACCCTAAGTAACTTGATATTATTCATAATCACGGGAAAACCGAACCGCCATCGCCTACATGCATATATGTACTCGGGATGCAGATCCTTTATTCCGGCCTGACAGCCCTGTCCTTGACTCTCTCTGGAGACGCGGCTTGGCGACAGGGAAGGGGATCGTCGGTGGGGCCAAGGCGCCGTAAGAGGCAGGTGGTACTCGGCGGCGAGGGCAAGGGTACATGTGCATGTAAGCCCAGACCTCGTTTCTTTTTGTGTTGTGTTGCGTGATGGCGGCTGGACTACCTACTTGCAACATCCCCCTGGGTACATGTACGAGTAGCGGTGTCGGCGGACATCTCTACCGCACCGTGTCTCTTGCATTGAGCAGAAGATCCGGCCCCGGCAAAAGACCCCCTGAGCTATCAAGTTCCAGACGACTCCCGACTCTCGAGGGCGAGAAATCTCGCCAGCAAGGCTGAAGGGTTGGGAGCTGATCGGGGCCGGATGTGAAGATGGCCAAGCAGCAGACGGAGAAGGACAGACGACTCGGCGTCACTTGGCACGACTTGAATGTCAAGGGCACTGGACCCGACGCAGCAGTTCACGAGAATGTCGGCAGCCAATTCAACATTCCCGCGCGTCTGAAGGAAAGCCGGGGAACGCGAAAGCCCTTGCTGAGAACAATCGTCGACAACAGCCACGGGTGTGTCAAGCCGGGGGAGATGCTCCTGGTGCTCGGGCGACCAGGAGCAGGCTGCACCTCCCTACTCAAGATACTAGCCAACCGAAGACTGGGATACGCCCAAGTCACTGGTGAGGTGAGGTATGGATCGATGACTGCCAACGACGCAGCGCTGTACAGAGGGCAGATCGTCATGAACACCGAGGAAGAGCTGTTCTTCCCCACCCTGACAGTGCAGCAAACCATCGACTTTGCAACCCGGATGAAGGTGCCGCACCAGCTCCCCTCCGACATCACCAGCGCGGACGAGTTCCGACAGACCCATCGCGACTTCCTCCTCCGCTCCATGGGCATCGAACACACTCGCGACACCAAGGTTGGAAACGAGTTCGTTCGTGGTGTCTCGGGCGGCGAGCGGAAGCGTGTCTCGATCATCGAGACCATGGCGACGAGGGGATCTGTGTTCTGCTGGGACAATCCCACCAGGGGCCTCGACGCCTCGACAGCCCTGGAATACGTGCGATGCGTGAGAGCAATGACTGACGCCCTCGGCTTGAGCTCTATCATGACACTCTATCAGGCGGGCAACGGCATCTACGACCTCTTCGACAAGGTTCTCATCCTCGATGAAGGGAAACAGACCTTCTACGGCCCAGCGCGTCGAGCAAAACCCTTTATGGAGGAGCTGGGCTTCCTTTACACCGATGGAGCAAACATCGCCGACTACCTGACCGGCGTTACCGTTCCTACCGAGCGACGGATTAGACCCGGCATGGAGAATCGATATCCTCGAAACGCCGACCAACTCCGCTCATCTTACGAAGCGACGGAACTGAAGCGCACAATGGCATTGGAATACGACTATCCGAATTCAGCAGAGGCTGCCGATGCGACCAAGGACTTCCAAGAAGCCGTCTACGCGGAAAAAGACCCTGGCCTTTCCAAGACATCGCCGCTCACTGTCAGCTTCTATACCCAAGTTAGATCCGCGGTGATCAGACAATACCAGCTGCTCAGGGGTGACAAAGTCACGTTTCTCATCCCACAAGGCTTGAACTTTGTCCAAGCTCTCATCAGCGGTTCCCTGTTCTACAATGCTCCCGATGACTCTTCGGGACTGCCCTTCAAAGCCGGCTCTCTCTTCTTTGCCATATTGCTGAACTCGCTGCTCGCCATGAGCGAGGTGACCAGCTCCTTTGCAGCACGCCCAGTATTGGCAAAGCACCGTGGCTTCGCCCTCTACCATCCTGCCGCCTTTTGCTTCGCCCAGATCGCTGCCGATATCCCACTTGTCCTCATGCAGGTCACGCTGTTCGCTCTGCCGGTCTACTGGATGACCGGCCTCAAGCCCACAGGCGAGGCTTTCATGACATATTGGGTCACCACAATCACCGTGACCATGTGCATGACGGCCTTGTTTCGCGCCATAGGTGCAGCCTTCTCGAGCTTTGATGCCGCCTCCAAGGTGTCTGGATTCCTCATGTCGGCACTCATCATGTACACGGGCTTCCTGATTCCGAAACCCAGCATGCATCCGTGGCTCGCCTGGATATTTTGGATCAACCCATTGGCCTACGGCTACGAGGCCGTCCTCAGCAACGAGCTTCACGGACAGCTGATACCTTGCGTCGGCAGAAATCTGGTTCCGAACGGCCCCGGCTACAGCAACTCGGAATTCCAGGCATGCACCGGAATTCGCGGTGCCCCAATGGGTGCTTCCGTCATCACCGGTGATCAGTACCTGCAAGGGCTGTCATATAGTCACGCCCACGTCTGGCGCAACTTCGGCATCGTGTGGGCGTGGTGGGTCTTATTCGTCGTCCTGACCGTCTACTTCACAAGCAATTGGAGCCAGGTGTCCGGAAACAGTGGCTACTCGGTCATCCCTCGCGAAAAGGCAGACAGGACGAAGCATCTCGCCGTGGACGAAGAAGCTCGGCCTGGGCTTGACTTGCACGACTCGAGCCATCCAAGTGGAACTTCCCCCGTCGATGGTGAGAAGGGAGGAGGCCCTGCGAGTAGTTCCTCCGAAATGGACGCTCAGCTGACACGCAACACATCCATCTTCACGTGGAAGGGTCTCTCCTACACCGTCAAGACACCATCAGGCGATCGCGTCCTCCTGGACAATGTTCAGGGCTGGGTCAAGCCCGGCATGCTCGGTGCTCTGATGGGTTCTTCGGGAGCAGGCAAGACAACTCTGTTAGACGTGCTTGCCCAGCGCAAGACAGAAGGCACCATCAAGGGCAGCATCTTGGTTGACGGGAGAGACCTTCCCGTCTCCTTTCAGCGCTCTGCAGGGTACTGCGAGCAACTCGATGTCCACGAGCCACTTTCCACCGTCCGAGAGGCCTTGGAGTTCTCGGCTCTGTTGAGGCAGAGCAGAGACACGCCGGTAGAGAAGAAGCTCAAGTACGTCGACACTATCATCGATCTGTTGGAAATGCACGACATCGAAAACACACTTATTGGCACAACTGCCGCTGGCCTCTCGGTGGAGCAACGCAAGCGCCTTACCATCGGCGTCGAGCTTGTGTCCAAGCCCAGCATTTTGATTTTCCTCGATGAGCCCACAAGTGGGTTGGATGGACAGGCTGCGTTCAACATTGTTCGGTTCCTGCGGAAACTTGCAGATGTCGGACAGGCTGTGCTTGTCACCATCCATCAGCCCTCAGCGTCCCTGTTTGCTCAGTTCGACACGTTACTTCTGTTGGCCAAGGGTGGCAAAACTGCAAGTACTGCTTGCCTGTATGCGGAGAGAGATGTGCTAACGCGGCGTACGTTCAGGTGTACTTTGGTGATATCGGCCATGACGGTGCCACTGTCAAGGAGTACTTCGGTCGTAACGGGGCTCCTTGCCCTCAGAATGCCAACCCGGCTGAGCACATGATCGACGTCGTCTCCGGAAGTAGTATCAGCGCAGGCAGGGACTGGAATGAAGTCTGGCTCGCCAGCCCAGAATACGCTGCCATGACCCAGGAGCTCGACCATATCATCAGGGACGCCGCGTCGAAACCACCGGGTACCCTTGATGACGGCCACGAATTCGCAACGCCCATCTGGACGCAACTAAAGCTCGTCACGAACCGGAACAATGTCTCACTCTGGCGCAACACGGGTTACATCAACAACAAGTTCATGCTTCACATCTTCTCGGGCCTCTTGAATGGCTTCACGTTCTGGCGAATAGGCAACTCGGTCGCCGATCTGCAGCTGCGCCTATTCACCATCTTCAACTTCATCTTCGTCGCTCCGGGAGTCATCGCCCAGCTGCAGCCCCTCTTCCTGGAAAGGCGCGACATCTACGAGGCTCGTGAGAAGAAGAGTAAGATGTACCACTGGTCCGCCTTCACCACGGGGCTTATCGTCTCGGAGCTTCCCTACCTTGTCCTCTGCGCAATCGTGTACTACGTGACCTGGTACTACACCGTTGGCTTCCCCAGTGGCAGCGACAAGGCCGGTGCCATCTTCTTCGTCATGCTCATGTACGAGTTCATCTACACGGGGATCGGCCAAGCCATCGCGGCATATGCGCCCAACGCCGTCTTTGCCATCCTGGTCAATCCATTGGTCATTGGGATCTTGGTGTTTTTCTGTGGCGTCTATGTTCCCTATTCGCAGATCCAAGAGGTCTGGCGATACTGGCTCTACTACCTGAACCCTTTCAGCTACCTCATGGGCTCCATGCTTGTCTTCTCAACGTTCGACGCCCCGGTCCACTGTGGAAGGGACGAATTTGCCGTCTTCGATGCGCCTGACGGCCAGACATGCGGAGAGTACCTCGCCGATTACATGCAGGGTCTCGGATCGAGAACCAACCTGCTCAATCCAAACGATACGCAACACTGCCGGGTCTGTCAATACCGGACAGGGAGCGACTATCTCTACACCATGGACCTGAAGGACTATTATTACGGGTGGAGGGATGCCGCAATCGTGGCGCTGTTTGCGATTTCAAGTTATGCGTGCGTATATGCACTCATGTGAGTTTCTTCACCCGTTTCTTTCCTCGAGACAAACCGTCTAAGAGCCAAATAGGAAACTCAGAACAAAGGAGAGCAAGAAAGCCGAGTCGTAGGGTAGAACTTCTCTACACCTCCCCAAAGCATATCCTAACGATGTGTGTGGTTCGATCCTTGCCACGAGCAGCGGTTGCGTCGTGGATATAGAGGCGGGAAAATCTATGGATAGGTGGCGGTCGATGCCGGATTTGTACTTACAGCAAGAAGAAGAAGAAGAAGAACCTGTCATGTGAGACATTTGATGTATAAACTTACTCCTAGTAGTGCAAGGCAAAATGACAAAAGTGTCTGCGTTTCAGGCGTCCATGCAATGACGAAAGTTGACTGCGCGGCACCGGAGATGGTCTCAAAGGTGCCATGCATCTATCCGCATAAGATGGCAACTCATTAAGCGTCGCAGTTCTGACTAGTCAAGTGTGTGTATAGTTACTACTAGATCTAACAATACGGAGCTGGGGCCGGGAAGCTGCCTACGTTTGCTTCTGTCTGTACTCCTTATAAGTTGGAAAAGAACAAACAATCACAGGAGACTTGGGTCTTTAGGAGTGCTTGAGCTCTTGCCAATCCGCTACTACATGTGGTTAGAAAACCGCTGGTCTAGCATACGGAAAGTTGTACTCGTGTAGTAATTTACGGCGATATTTACATGCATACAAGAAGTACAAGATCAGAGTGTGTCCCCACTTCAATGTTGCTATATCAGCCCTGCGCGCAATGACAGGCAGGCATCTTCTTCCTTCATAGACAAGAGCAGCGCATAGCAGTCTTCGCAATCAACCTCAACATTGCTTGCTCAAAATGTGTCTTTTTACCGAGTTACAGTCGCTGATAGAGGCCGACTACGATATCACCCTTGCTTTTGACGACCTGCCAGACGTCAAGATTGTTCGCTTGGAGGGTGCCGCCGGTGGCTATGATGGCATCGCAGAGAAGATATTTCTGGCGTGGGTCGTTGACAATATATGACTCGGAAGAACCGAGCACGCGCTGGATCTCGTACGTATCCGGTGGGACGCCGAGGCCGGCAAGATATGTCCGCACCATGCGCACATGCTCGGCCACGATCCGCGCGGGCTTGTCCACCGTCCACGCGCGAGGGTCGATATGCTGAGTCTGGCCACGCCGGCCGATGAGCGCGAGCGAAATGTCCGCGTCTGGCACAGAAGTCACGAGTCGCGCGACAGTCGGGAAGTTGTCCATCACCGAGCTGTAAGTCACCGCGCCGTCGAGCATGCCCTGCGCGAGGAGACCCGGAATGTCCTTTGGCCGGGTGGGCACCAGGTGCACGCTCACGCCCTCGCCGAACGCCTTGGCGAACTTGGCCGCGTCGACAACCTCGTACTCGACGCGCAGGCAGCGGCCCTCAGGGCGGACGATCTTGACGCCGAGCTCCGCGAGCGCAAAATCGTCCGTCTTGTCTGCGTACTTGTTCGCCGTCACGCCGATCGCCTTGGAGCCAGGCGGCGTGGCCGGTCGCGCCAGGACGGCGTCTGCGTCCGCGTCGGTGAGCTCGCTCACTTGCGCCGGGGCCAGCCCGACCCGGCGCGCGTACGTGTTGGCGAGCCGAACCATCGTCTTGGCCACCTCGTGCGCGCTGTGAGGCGGGACGGCCGCGGTGAGCTGCCAGATGTGCTCCTGCATGAGCGCGAGCAGACGCTCGGAGGCGGCCTCGTCCGAGGACTCGGACCGCGGGCGGGAGCGATCATGCGAGGCAAGACGCTCGTACAGCGCCCGGTAGCGCGGCGTGAGTGCGAGGGTCTTGTCCGCGAGCACCTCGCGCGCGTGCAGGCCGTATGGCTCGCAGGGGGCGACCATCTCGTGCTCGTGGAACGGGCGGCTACCAAGGTGCGCGCGGAGGAGGCTGTTGAGCTTGGTCCACTTGGTGAGGATGGCTTCCTCCACGGAGCTGCCGCCCGCGCGCCAGACGTCCTTGTCGAACGCCTCCTGGCCGTTCGCAACGGTCACCTCGCGCCACTTGATGCGCATGCAGTCCTGGTTGATCTCGGACCACATCGTACGCCCGGTCGGGTCGAGCATGACGCAACCGTCCTGGACCTCGAGCCCGATCTGATGGAGGTAGTGCTGGATCGTGAAGAAGATGCGCGTCGTCCAGTCCACGGATGTCTCGACGGCCTGCACGCCGTGCACGAGCTCCTCGGGCACACACCTGTCCCCAAACGGCTCTGCGCGCGCAGTGAGGTAGTTCTCGTAGAAGGCATGCTTGCCGATGGACTCTTCCATGAGGTGGTAGAACGGGTGCGTGGCGGGATTGGTTCCCCTGTACATGTGGTTCGGGTTCCGCCAGTCGAAGCGGACGTATGGCCCGCGCTTATACTGGCCCGTCGGCAGCGTGACAGAGGGGTCTGTGGCCATGCCGAAGAAGGAGTGCTTGTCCGTCCCCGCGCAGAGTTCCTTGTACACGGTCTCGATCTGCGTGATCTCGGTGCTGCGCGCCCAGATGAGCCCATGCGCATTCAGGCCGTCGTACGTGTGGCTGATTCCTGCGCGATGGAGCATCTCGAGAAAGAGGCGGGAACCTGCGGCACGGACTGCGCTGAGGCCTGCAATCTCTGCCGTTGCCTGCTTGCTGTGCGAGTAGATGGTCGGCTTGAGCAGTACGAGGATGCGATTGTCGAAGTGGCGAGTCAGGGGGGTCTCGATCTTGTATATTTGCTTCGACTCGCCCTCGGTAACCAGACGAAGACGCAGCGCGGCATCCGCATCATGTACATTGTCGTAGTGGTTCACGATCGCATGCACGAGACCCGGGTCTCGCTGGCATTGAGCGCGGACGTCTTCGGGCGTGAAGATGGAGGTCTCTCCGCACTCGATGGCGATGATCTCCTCCAGCCGCTGGGCGTAGTCCACGCCCGGCATCACCGAGCGGCGACCGGCCAAGGAGGCGACGTGGTCGGGAGTCAGCGTGCGCAGGGCAAGCATGGAGAAGAGCGCGCGGGTCTCGGGGTCGCGGGCGAGGGCAATGATGTCGGAGACCGTTTCGTCGACGCCCTTCTTTCCGGTATCCACGACGGGCAGGCCATGAAACGCGGCTAGTTCCTGATGACTTGTCAGAGTTGTATTGTCCAGTGGAAAAGCGAGAAAAAGAGAGAGAAAAAAAAAAAAAGGAGGAGAATGTACAAGGAACCGCGCGCGGAAGTAGAAGAGGGCCTTCTCGGATTCCCACTTGTCCGTGCTTGGCCGCTTCACGAGCCGCGCCTGAAGGACAGCGAGGTCGGCATCAAGGATGATTCGCACGATTCTGCGGTGAACTCCATCTCTGTCCGTGTATGATTCGGGGAGGGGAGCACGGTCGTCGTCGGCAAGCTGTAGCGTGAACTTGTCGAAGGACCTGACCACGAGGGCATCTTCGAGTGAGGCATCTTCGTCACCACGGGCGTAGACAACCTCACCGGCCGCCCTGAGGGCCGGGACAAGAGTAGATTTCCCGGTCGCGTCGTTGCCGTGGAGAACGATAGTATAGGCCGGCTCGGACATGGCGGGCGATGATGGACGGGGTTGGGGGAGACTTGGCCGCGGATATCAGTTACCTACCAAGCGAAAGGGTAGGCCGGAGTTAAGAGTTAAAATGCCTGTAGATTTAAGTGTCAAAGTCCATTTAATATACATATCCCTTGAGCCAAATAGTAAAAGTGTTATGACTTCAAATTATGAACGCGATAGCAGGGGGCGGACCAAAGTGCGACGAGGCTGCGCTGCTGCGCCGCTGCCAGTACATGTACCCGGGCGAGGTTCCACAACATGGTCGCGGTCCATTGGGAAGGTCATGTTCTCAACAGGTTGCTGCTGTAAAGTGGCCGGGGAAGACGTCGAGGCCATGTCTGGCGGCTGTGGGCGTTGCTGGATCGTCCCCAGGAGTCCCGGATAGGGATTCTGCACGTCGGCGATGACTGCAGGTCGCCCGACTAGGATTAGTAAGCTGCAATAAGCTCCCAGGCTTATACGCTTAGGTCTAAGAATATAATAGATATTTAAGCTAGTTAAGTAACCAAACTATATACCTATTTTAACACAAAGTAACTAAATTACTTATTCTCTTTATAATGAGATCTCTTAATATATTTTATTTCATGACCTGTTTTGTATAAAATATTATGATAAGCAATGATATCTCTACGTACATATTCTTAATTCGAAGTTCTCTAGTTATCGTTTCCTAAGTTGAAAAAGAAAAAAAAAACAATGTAAAAAAGAGAAAAGTTCTACGTAATTATCACCATTATCATAGTGTCTTCTCCTATTGTATTTTTAGTTGTATTTTCACTAGTTATGTATAAATTGAAATACATTTCGATAAAGAGGTTATTTCTCAAAGGTCTTATTAGTAATTAACCTCTTTATAATAATAATATTAATCAAGCCAACTAGTAGTAGCCTCCACCTACGTCGTCCCGCAGACATCCGCAGGCATCGGGTTTGCTCCCCGGGGACAGTGTTTGTTAAAAGGGGAAGGTTCCCCCGGCTCTGTCGGCTTGCCTGCGAGGGTATTGCCGGGGAGCTCGTCTGGAACGATTACCTCTGTTCTTGAAAATGCTCATCTTTCAACGGGATCGCTGGAGTACACGGCTTCACATGGACAGTTGGTGCTGTGAAAGTAGGAGTAGATTGTAGTAAATGATGCAACTTTTATACTGTGCTATGTTACCCTGTGACCGCCTTCCCGCCCGCCGACGTCCATAGCCCATCTACGATGCAAAGCGTGGTCATTCATCGATGCTGATTGCGACTGAGAATGTACTGCTGTCGCTCTGATCCCCATGTTGGCATCACTATCGACAATGGTGCGGGTTGCTTTTCTTCTCCCTGCCAAACATCTGGGTCGAGTGTGCGGATCTTAGCGCGCTGAGGTAGTTGGAGCCCGTTTCCCTCAGGAATCCCTTCCTCTTCCAGTCTCTCGATGGCGCGGAGCTGCTCAGGATTCGCTGCCTGACGGAGCAGAACCCAGAACTCTGCGTCGGACACCTGCCACAGCACCGCATCATCCACAGAGCCTGCCCCTACCAGCTCGCCTATCACCCGGCCCGTCCGCTGATACATGTCGATGTGGGCCGGACTCGACCACACGTCTCTGTCTGTATTGATGTACGCGCGAGAGAGGACCAGCCCTACGTGGGGATCGTCCAGAACTAGCAGGCGGCGGGGCGCTGTGGCGCTGGGAAACGCTTTCAACGAGCCGACAACCCTTCTGGCGTCTTCCATGGCAAGCTTGCCGAAGCCGACAGCGTCGCGTAAAGCATAGTCTAGACGATCGGCACACAGTTGAGGCGATGGCATCTCAACAAGAGGGAACAGTTCTTCTTCAAAGACGCTTTGACTGATGCCATGTCGGGCGAGGATGTCCGGCAGCCGCGTCGTCTTGAGATAGCGTGTCTTGTGCACCTCGTGATAGCTCCCTTCCCCAGGCTTAGAGAGGGCGTGATCGATGACGTGACTAAGAGTGGTATGGGAGATGTCGTGGAGAAGAGCAGCGACCTGTTCTTCAATCGCGGCACCAACTCTCCGCACGAGGATAAACGCACCGACCGAGTGTTCGAGCCGTGTGACGCGCGGTGTTAGCCCCAAGAACCCGGTGACTCCGTGCTGGCAGATGCCTTGTAGACGCTGCACCTCCGGGCTTTGAAGGAGCTCCACGAGGACGGGCTCATGGACCAGTTCCTCTCCGTAGATTTCATCTCGGATCAAGATGTCGCGGTTCTCGGTGAGTTGGTGTGTCTGGAAGACGCCGGCACTGGTTGGAGATGCCATCTTTGTTTGGGAGGGGACTAAAAAGTATGAACAGAAGCAACCGAAGCAGCAAGGTATCGTACAAGCGGGGCAAGGAGGTATGGTGTGCGGTCGAGGAAGGAGCATGAAATCAGGTTGAGGAATCGCAAGCGACAACTTCATGTTACCAGGCATGCAGCAAACGGGGGCGGGTGCTGCTGGTATGAGTGGATATCCAGCTGCATCGGTTCTCGGCCCGAGCCAGGGCTGAGCCCAGTTGTGGCTGAGAGCGCGTGCAGGGCCGTGCTCAACTGACAGCACCACCACCCCTGTCCTGTCACGGCTGGCTACTGTGCCCAACTACCACATCAAGGCCAGATCGAGACTCCCCACACGTGCCTGGGTGGCATTGGTAACCAAGGTTTTAGCCGCCGATTGCACCATCACCAACCCCCAATGCCACCTGCAATGCCACCTGCCTTTCCGGACACTGTGCATGATCCAAGCTGAACCTGTCATTGGGCCGCGAGCGAGGGGTAGCATCGGAGAAAATTTCATCATCTGTCGCCCGTGCAGCAACTTAGAAAAGTCCCCGACACCGCACCAGAAACTCTCGGGGTCTGTCCAGAATGTTATGTTCTAATTGGGGCTGTGCCGCGCGTCGACGGGTCGGTGAATTGGTCACTTGCAGTATACGGATATGATTGCCCGGAGGATCAAGAGGATCAAGTTGATTAACAAAGGACCATTGATCAGACAAGGTTTTGACGAAAAGATTAACAGAGTATCAAACAATGACCCGAACCCCGGTTCAACGCTAATTAATGCCGCCCCAGAACAGAGTCTGCTGGTGTACCTCGACTGGATGTGTCGCATTCTGAATCGAGCGTCGGCGCGATTAATACTATGTACCTGTATGTGGTCGCCTCAGCCGGAGCAAAGCTGGCGCAATCTTGTCAACAGCCTCAAAGTTTGGCGTGTATGCTGCTGGCCGCACTGGACCCTCGTCCGCAAGGGGCAAAAAGCCCTTGACGGCCGCCAAGTTAGTCTGGGAACGGGCCGCGCCGTGACAGCTTGGCAATGGCCCATGAGAGGATGAAACGCGAACAATTCTCCGTAGCGGGGTTTGAAGCCTCCACATCTTGCCACTTCAGGAATGTACATGTCAAAGCATCTAGGAGGGCATGTTAGCCACCCTCCCTCTGGCTACTGGCTATCCCGAATATTATATAGCGGATAAATTACAAATAGTGGCATCTATTTAACGAAAGAATATAGTTATAGGATTATAATATGATTCTAAAAATATCCAAGATGGCAATATTTCAGTATTTTTCATTATGCATATTTATTATTTAATTTACAATAATAGCTAATTATGATACATTATAGAGAATCATCTGTAGAAATTTTCTAATTTAGTGTCAAACTCACATCATTTGGCTACATTGTATTACATAATAAGTAACATAATATATTATACTATCCTTACCTATAAAAACGCGGGTAATTTAGAAAACTATTTATTACCTAGTTTACATAAATATTAAAAGATTTTCTACTCTCTGCTAGTTCTATTATCGGATACAACGTTTTAAATAATAATGTTAACCCGGCTTAGCCTTATTTGTTTATACATAACTACTTTTTGTAAATCCATGGCTTAGTTTTATACTATTTAGTGTTTTTTTCCTTTTCAATACTTCCATTTTATTCCTTAAGAATAATTTTGTATCTTTTTTATTAGTATGCTTGTTAGCTAGACTATGGAATGTATGCATGACTTACGTGACTACTTCCTAATTACATCATACCCTTAATGATACTATTTAATCGATAGATTTACTAATATAAAGCGATTTTCTAGTAGTTTTATTACAAGCCCTAACTTGTACGTCGCCTTACCTCTCCCTTCTCCCTCTTTTGTCCCCTTCTGCGGCTCCTGTATCCTGGCCACCTGCTGAGCCTTTCCCGGGACCCACCCGGGACTTGTGTGTACATGTATGTATATGTATGTGTGTGCAGCTCGCCGTCACCCAACTTGATGCTTTGCCACATTCCTGCATCCGACAGAATGTCGAACACGAGCTGATCTTTGAGATCCTTGCAGGCCGTACAATGCTCGAGGATCTCACACGTCAGCTCGAGTGGGATTCGCTGTGGCAAAGTGCTAATACCCAGAGCACATTATAGAGAGAGTGAGTGTGAAGTACAGTTACTACAGTGCTATGTGGCGATACATCCGGTACTCAATGCTATACGGACAAGTCACGAATTAACCTCTGAGACCCTTGCGCATTGCATCTTCGCTGCCTACATGTAGTACTACCTGCCTCTAACAGCCTACCTACCCGCGTGCTGTTGCAATGCAGCTATGCTGAGGTTTCGAGTTCTGTTGTGAATAGGATGCTACCGTCTGCCCGATGAGGAAAGGCATCTTTACTTTATACGGAGGCGGAATTGTATAACTCTCTGGGTGATTATAATATCACAGAAGTTGGGGGCATCTCCGCTGGAGTGTTCGTAAGCTTACATGTCACTCGGAGCACCCTCACCTCCACTCGACGAGGTTTCCGGACGTTAAGGCGCCTGGGTTAGCCATTTTCATATTTTTATTTTATTTTTTTTCACCATCGTCATTTACAATGGCCATCGACGCACATCTCTCTACTTATCGATCGTCAGAACGAACGGAGTATCAGGATGCTCCGTCCAAAGTCCCAGCCAAAGCGGTTCGAAGTACCTGGTCGATCGGAGTAAGCCTTCGCCAGCTCGTCGGTTTCACGAGGCCTTCCACTGCCAACCATACCATGTCGTATGCGCTTGTGGAGTACTGCCGTAGCCGACTTCCCATCCCACACCTCGAACGACTTGGACATCTCAAGATTCCCTTCGAACTACACGCAGCCCCGTTTCAATTTCTCCAGAAGCACCACGGTGCCTTTGGTTTCGACTGGGTGGAGAGATTGGTCTGGAGAACACACGACCTGCGCAAGCCTTACAACTTTTTCCGACCTGAACTGCTCTTGGCTCAGGAATCCGGCTCCCAAAGACTTGTTGCTATCCTCACGATCATGCCGGGGGAGGATTACATTCGACACTATGCGAGCATGCTGGAGGTTGCTCAGCACGAGGGCGCCATCCCCTCGAGCGACACACCGATCCACTGCGTACTGTACCCGCACCTCACGCAGTCCATCATGACGTGGACCGGACTTACAGAGCTCTCCGCCAGCGTTGAACCCGGGGACATTGTAGTCCTCGGGTTCGTGGCCGAGCTACTCCCACGCTTTGCCTCTCTTGTGCCTACGTCTCGAGTGATCCGGCGACAAGACTCGCACTACTACGGTCTGGTCCGCCTCGAGCTTCGTCCCGGGCTCGTGTTCAGTCTCGTGGGTGCCAAGTACAGCTACTGGGGCAACCTGGGTGGGCGCGTGGTCACGGAGCTTGCTGCGCGCAGACCACGGGCCATCTGTTATGTTGCCAAGCAAGGCACCCTGCTATCGCCTGACGATATCCACTGCCGGATCTACTCGCCCACGAGGTACTGCGTCTTTGACAAAGGCCAAGCGTGCTGGCATGGAGACGATCACACGGCCTTACCAACCAACCCACTCTCATCTAGATTTCCAACCTTTGATCGGGGTCTGCATGCTTCGACTCCCACAATCGTCGAGCAGGATGTGGAGTTCCGTACACAACTGGAGGCCCATGGCGCTGCGTCCATTGACAACGAATTGGCGCAGATGGCAAAAGCACTCACCGACGTGCACGAAGAGAACCCTTCCATGCCTCGAATCCAGTTGCTGCCCATCATGTTCATTACCGACTATCTGCGACGTCCGGAGGAGCTGGGAATGTCAGTCCCATTCGACCTGACATCGCGGAACCAAACCGTGCAACGCAACAAGGAGCTCTTCCTGGCCAGGGCCGCCCACCTGGTCCTAGAAGCATTTGATGTTATCCAGCGTCCCAAGGCCGTCATAGTGGGAACGGGATACGGTGTCAAGACCATCCTACCAGCTCTGCAAAGGCGCGGAGTTGAGGTCGTTGCATTGTGCGGTGGTCGTAACCGTGTCAAGACTGAGACCGTGGCTGCAAGAAACAAGATTCCATGCGTTGATCTCCCCTTGAAAGAAGTTCAAGCATCCCACGGCGCCAACTTGCTCTTCGTTGCTTCGCCGCACGACAAGCATGATGCCCTCGTCCAAGAGGCCCTCGATCTCGGCGGCTTCGACATCATATGCGAAAAGCCACTTGCCCTCGACACAGCAAGGATGAGACATCTGGTCGATCAATCGCTCCGCTCTTCTCGGCTGTGCTTGATCAACCACCCTCTCCGCTTCTACCCGCCGCTCATTCATCTGAAGGTCGCCTCGAGAGGGCCAACAGACATTCGGGCCATCGATATTCGGTACCTGACCAGGCGGCTTGCCAAGCTCGCCCATTGGAACTCTTGCTTCTCCAAAGCCGCCGGAGGGGGCATGATGCTGGCGATGGCCACCCATTTCCTTGATCTCATCGAATGGCTTACGGATTCCCCGCTCGCCCATGACTCGTTGGAAGCCGTCTCCACGTCGAACTCGATTTCTCCTCTGCCAACCGAAGACGCCCAAGTCACAAGGACTCCCGATGTCGAGTCGGCGTTCAAGATGAGTGGTTTCAGTCGATCGTCCGCCAGGTACTCTGCCGACTGTGACGGGGCTGCAGATACCGAACTCTTCTCCGTCACCATTCATCTTGAGAATAGAGATGAGCTTCGGTTCCTCCAGCGAAAAGGAAGCCCCATACTGCTGGAACAGCGCCACCCGGGCCAGGAGTGGCTGCCTTTAAAAGTGCATCTGGAACAACGCGTCCGAGATGGCTCCCCGTGGCAGGTATCCTTTCAGTACTTTGTGGAAGAATTGGTGGAGGCTATCTGCATGAGCAAGAGGTCGGCATTTGCGGATAAGGCCACTGGCTTTGACGACTATTCTAGACAAGTTGGACTCTTCGGATCCAGGGTGGGCGTGGTCTAATCCACTACATCCCGGTATTTCGGCTAGTTACTGGCGACAAAAAAGTACCGATTGTGTTTCAAGCTTTCGCAACGTCCATGGAGTATGTCAATGTTGTGTATCACATGTAGCATCGGCAGCCGGCTGCCTCGTCGGCTGCAGGAGTAGAGAGAACTGTAGACTCGGCGAAGCCTGGAGGTGGACCGGCGCTATGAGAATTATCCAGCGTACTAGGTGCACGTATTTGAAAGCCAGCTGATACAATAACACGGACCTTAACAATCACATCGATTTAAATGACGCTTAACAACGCTTGCTATAGGGGAGGAATACACACAGCCTGGAAATGACAACCTCGAGCTTCATGGGAATAAACCGCCCTAGAATCAATGGTAAATTATGTATAACTGCCGCTGCCGAAGCAGATTCACACCTCTGTCGCGGCAGGTCGACCTCTTCCCGGGATCGTGTGGACCTATCCAGATGAGAGTGCTCTTTCTCTGATCAATACATATTGATTACATCGATAGGCTGATCGTCTTCCATGGCTTCTCCGTCCATGATTCCGTGGGCATAAGCTTCTCCAATAAGTCGTAGTCTGTCATGGGTATCCGGACGAAGAATGTGTGGAACATGTGCCCCAACGAGTATGTAGAGAAGGTCCGCCGCTTCCATCTCGCATGGTCCGATCCCAATGTGGCCCTTCGCTGTGCAGAATGGCCGTCTGCCATAGGCAACATCCTGTAACTGATAGATGTAATCCCCTAGTCCCAACGAGACAAACGTTTGTTCATCTGCAGCGCTCAAATCCAGATTGCTCAATGAGTCATGTACCTTTTCAAGTTCATGTTCAGACAACCTAGGCTTCTGATCTCCCTGCCTGATCTCCTGATCTGCCACTGCAGTGCGCCAGACAGCCCTCAGGTGATCAGGCTCGGCAGTAATCGAATTGGAGCCAGAGAATTCCCTTAGTTCCTGCAACCACCTTCTGAAAGCTTTCTGTTCCCAGGCAGTGCCCACACGCGTCACTCTATCCACTAACTTGGCAGGTAATAGCAGGGACGTAGGAGACGTTTGCCTCAGCTCATTGGGGACCTTTGCATTTTGACCATCTCCAGAAGCGCTGAACCTGGGTTGTAGAACGGTTGTGACAGGCACTGTTTTTCGGTTCATTGCCCTTTGCTGAAGAGCCACTCTCTGACTTGTGCTGGTGAAGTCAGGAACCCAAGAGGGGAGCTCGGGAATGCTCTTGTGGACTTGGCAGAGCTGGAAAATGTCCAAAAACCCATTTCTGACCAGTGATGTTGCGGTCTCGAGATAGACCTCCTTGCAGGACTTTCGATAATCCGGCTTGAGGCCTAACGCTGCTGCGTCCGTAGCAAAGCTCAAGAGGGCGAAAATCCTGTCGCGAGGATCCGTTGCTTGGAAGTATCGGAGGGCCCGGATCAAGTATATCAATGGGAAAGGCCCCGTAGCCCTGCGAATCTTGAGGATATTGATCGGGTTACGCAAGCTGGCGGTGGATGATGCCAGTGTCGAATCGATTGATTGCAGGGATTGCGCCGATTTGATGCGCTCGTATAGTCCGAAATTCCTCAGGAGTCTCAGTGAATAATGAACGAGTTCTTCTGACACGGCCATGTTTCCGCAGACGAATTGTACGGAGTTCCCATGGACCACTTCTTGGACTACCCAAACCCGGCTCCAATAGGCCCGTTCAAAGAGTTCAGACAAGGCTATGACGACGCTGTCGCTGCCACGACTTCCCGACGATAGGTGCGTCGAGATGTCCCTGAGGAACTCTTCAAGACCCTTGTGAGGTAGTTTATCGGGATCGGACTCGAAGGTTTGCAAGAGGCGGCGGAGCCGCAATTCCGGCTTCGTTCCAATGCTGAAGCTATGAGCAAGGGACCCATAACGCTGGATCCAGTGCATGGCGGCATCGCTATTTACTGTAGCCGGACCTAGCCAAGTTATGACAGACGTTGCCTGCAGGTAAATCTGCTTCATTTGCTGCACTTGCTCTGTTTTCTCCACTTCATCGTTTTGATCAATACAGAGAGCGTCGATCCAGAGTGTCAGCGGCACATCGTCTGGTGCCAAATGAAAAAGCGCAGCTTCGAGATTTTTCGTGACGTCGAAAGGAGTGTCGCCGATGAGAATGCGGGCCTTTTGGCTTGCATCGCCCCAGGTGTAAGAGAGCGCGAAATACGGAGGCGGCTGGTCTAGGCAGACGTGAGAGATGGTGCAGGCTACGCGGAGTTGGGGCTCAGATGCGCCAGCGTCAGAAAGCTGCTGGTTTGATAACGTCGTAGAAGGGGCACGAGTGCTTTTGGGTTGAAGATGGATGAGCCGGATCCTCCTTAGGTCGGGTGTCAGTGCCCGGTACACGAAGTATGACATGGTGAGAAGGGGGACAAGACGGCGTGAAGTCTAAATTTTGACGAGATGCGAACATTGAAGACATGCAATGCCAGCGCCTGTCGAGAGGCAAAGAAAAAGGGGTGAGGGGGGTTTGGTTGCGAAGGGTGCGGGGAAAACATCGTTGATGGGACTTTGCAACTGATCAGACTTCTGGCGGGAGAGTGGCCGCTGACAACTTCATGCTAATATTATGTTATTCCCCTGCGGATCCCCGGACAGACTCGTGATGCTTCAAGGAAAAGAGCGCGCCACCCACCAGGTGCTGACTACCCGTAATCAGTGTATGCATCCCGCCGGCTTCCGTCCCTATCTTCCTCGCAGAATCCAGGGCTTGTTGGATATTGGACTCGTAGAGAATACGGGAATTTGAGTGAAACCTCTTCCATATTTCAGCAAATGTCTTTTGCGACGTGGCGCCTGATTTTACAACCGTAGCTGTATCGCAATTAGCGGGTGGGGGCCGAAAATGTGAGCTTTACCTTTACCTGTTGGAGAATCGAAATCCTGCCGTGGATCGTACAGGGTGAAGATGACATGGTGGATGTCAACAGTACTGAGGGCAGTCGCCAATCGTTCGAGCACGATTGAAGAATCCCTCTGCTGTGAAACTTGACTGAAGATTAAGATCCGTGTGGGAGGCGCCCTGCATATATGTCAGTAATAAGCAGCGGCACGTAACCTAGTAGAAGATTGCACCTCTGTGCCCCCGAGCTCTCAATGAACCATTCTGCAGCCATGCTAACGCTCATCTCATTGTGTGCGCCGTCCAGGAACCACTTGAATGGGCCCTCAACAAGAAGTTGAAACCGTCCTGGCCAGGAGAATTGGCCTATACCCTGCAAGATATCCGACGATGATAATGAGGCGGCGTCTTTTGGGGCTTTTTCATGGAGAAAGCGGCGAACTGCAGCAAGTGCAACGGAACAATTCATGCGCTGGACATCCGGTCTCAGTTGTGGTGCATCTGCTGGGAGAGACGGATCATTCTCAACGAATTGAATGTCGACGCCTTTGTCAGATGCGCGACTTCGAAGAATCTCGGCAGCGGAGGCCTCTTGGGGAGATGAAAGTGCAGCGGACCCGCGCTTGAAAATTCCTGCCTTGTGCCAGGCAATATTTTCGATGTTGGGCCCCAACTGCTTGACGTGATCCATCCCCAGTGGAGTGATGACAGTTGCGACAGGATGGTCGACCACGTTGGTGGCATCGTATTCCCCTCCATGGTGAGTCTCAAAGATGGCTGCTTCTACTCCCTCTCTGATGAAGGCATGAAACGACACTAGAGCAATTAGCTGAAGATAACGAGGCAAAGTCCCTGAACTGTTGCCATCCCTTGATAACGCATCCCACACTTCGAAGAAATATTTTGCAAAAAGGTCTCTGGCGATGGGTCGGAAATCAATGCGAATCCTCTCTTCAGGGAAGATGAGATGTGGCGAGGTGTAGAGGCCTGTCTTCTGTGGGAAGCCGGTCCTTTTCCCGAAGGCTCTGAGAAAGGACTCAATAAATGCACATGTGCTTCCTTTGCCCTTAGTCCCTGCGACATGGATGATATTGAGGCTATCAATCTCGGCAGTCTTTTCACTGTTAGTAAAAGTTGTCAAGATTGCCCCACGGGACACACACCGTGTGGCCAATCTCGTGAAGCCATTGTCTCATTCCAACTATGCTTGGGGTCCCCCTCAGGTCTGGTGTCCCTTTCGTCGCATCGGGAAAACGGTTTAAGCCTGGTAGATTGCTTCCCGATGCTATGCTCGGTCTCTTCAGACGGCGTCGGCTGTTGAGGATGTCGATGGCGTTCTGGACAGCGTTAGATACCAGGTAGTCATATTATGTTTTAAGAAAATCTGATTCACCTTGTAATTTCTGTCCACCGGTCGCAGTGGCATGGCTTTATTCATCGTGAGAGAGTACTTGTGAAGCGATGGCGCACATGAAAGGGTCACAAACATGAATGTGGTGGCCCTGTGACGGGCCCTGGGGGCTCTGGGCTTACATAATGTGCATCTGGCTGTTGAGCTTGACGTCACGTGATGATCTGGCGCCCCACAAGATGATCAGAGTCTTCAGCCTTTGGCGCGTGCCCTTCGTGACGCGCTTCTCGTCTTCTTTTAGATATTAGCACATCACGTATAAACTCAAAAGTCACCAACTCACTCTGTTCCACAGAAGCGTCTCTTCGTTCCGTCATCGTCACACTCAATACAGAAGCTTCCGTGTGTCTTATAGCCTCACATTAGCATTTCGTAGACTTAGAGAGGACGCCGGAAACCACAACAACATCAACCAGGCAAAAGAACGAGAACAGCCACGTCGCTATGCGGCAAGACATCCCACGCGTCAGCACTCCGGCGCTCGCCGAGCCAGTGCCTCTCGATACCCCACGCTTCGCCGACTTGGGCAAGGACAACCTCCTGCACCCGGTCCTGGTGAAGACTATCACCGAGAACATGAAGTTCGACCATATGATGCCTGTCCAGGCCGCTACCCTCCACGATCTGCTGGAGAAGAGAATCGATATCCTGGCCCAGGCAAAAACTGGTACCGGAAAGACCATCGCCTTCTTGTTGCCAGCGATCCAGACAATGCTCAACAAAAACCGCGGCACCAAGTCCGGCATCTCCCTCTTGGTCATCTCTCCAACCCGGGAACTGGCTATGCAGATCGCCAAGGAGGCCTCCATGCTTCTCCAGAACCTCCCACAGTTCAAGGTCTCCTTCGCTATTGGTGGTACGAACAAGGAGCGCGAGGAGCGTGCGATTCTAAGCAAGGAGGGATGCGATATCCTGATCGCCACTCCAGGTCGTCTTTACGATCACCTTTCTAATGAGCGTGTTCGCAATGCGTTCCGTAACTTAGACACCCTTGTCCTGGATGAGGCGGATCGTCTACTGGATATGGGCTTCATGGCTGCGCTGAAGGATATCATCAAGTGTCTTCCAGACAAGGAGGCTACCCAGCGCCAGGGCATGCTTTTCTCCGCCACCATCGCACCACACGTTAAGAAGTTCGCCCACCTGGTCCTAAATAAGCAGTACAAGTTCACGTCCACCATTCCGAAGGGTGAGGCAAACAACCATGAGCGTGTCCCGCAGCTCCTTGTCACCGTCCCCTCTTTCCACAACGTCGCCCCAGCCCTCGTCTCGGCCATCCGCAGCGAGATGATGTTGGTCGGAAAGGAAAAATTCAAAGCCATAGTCTTCGCCCCAACCGCCTGTTTGGCAGATTGGTACCAGCACATCCTCGCCTCCCTCGGCGACCTCCCAGAAGTCCTAGTCCTGCACTCCAAGCTCTCCCAAGGCAAACGGACAAGCACCACCGACGCATTCCGTAAGTCCACATCCTCCATCTTGGTCGCTACGGATGTTGTCGCCCGTGGCATGGACTTCCCCAACGTCTCCAACGTCTTCCAAACCGGTCTCCCGGCTGACAAGGAGTCCTACATCCACCGCCTTGGGCGTACTGCTCGCGCCGGAAAGGAGGGACGCGCGTTCTTCGTCGTCACCGAGTCTGAAGCTTTCTTCCCAAAGTTCACGCTTAGAGAGATTAACTTCCAGTTGAGTGACGCGGATTATACGACCTGCGTGCAGGAGGTGGAGGAGGCTGCTGTTTCCTTTGAGAACAAGGCAAAGGTGTATCAGGCGTGGTTGGGATACTACAAGAACTACCTTAAGCCGATGAGGTGGGATGTGGAGAAGTTAGTTGAAGAGGGTAACCAATTCGCTTTCAAGGCTCTCATCTCCGGAGAGGTCCCAGGAATCCCAAAGAGTACTATCGGAAAGATGGGCCTGAGGGGGGTAAGAGGCCTCAAGGTCATCGCGAACTTGGAGAAGCCAGTCCGTGGAGGTGGCGGTGGTCGTGGCGGATCGAACAACCGCGGAGGTGGCGAGGGTCGCTCGGCTGGCAACGGCGGACAGGGCGCGCCAAAGTCCACCCCACGCGAGAGCGTGGGAGGCGAGCAGTCTCGCCGTGGAGGACGCAAGCGCGGTGCTGGCGGTGGCAAGCGTGGTGGGTTCCGTGGTGAGCAGCGTGGGCCAGCTGGTCCACCGGGTGCGCTCAATGGTCCAGGACGCGATTCTGAGCGCCTGGGTGGATGGTAGCCATTCCGGTTGCCCGAGGAGCTGATACTCTGACCAAAGGCCATATAGGGAGGAGGGTTGAGGTGGTTTGGGTGGTTGGGATGGGTTGGAATGGGTTGGGTTGGGTTGGCAAAAAGAGACTTGATGCTACGATAGACCGTGGACGCGAGGGCTATTACCAGTACTTGGAATAGATGGGGAGACGGCGCACTTGGGATACATAGACGGCATATCACATACAAGGATCACCTGCAAGGATAATATCAAGATTTTACAGGAAACTACGTCGATTGTTACCTACTAATTACCAGTACTAACTATGTAGAGGTAACTTTATTACAATAGTACCGTGTTACTAACTATATCTTTTTTACAATTCTAGTTTCAAGGGCTCTCATAGATAATGCGTCTAATACTAGTTTCGCCTCAGGACCCTCCTACGCGTCTAAGTCTAGACAGGCCGGCATTATGGAGCACAAAATTCATTGCGGATAACGGTTCTCAAAACTAGCCAACTATAGTTACGCACTTTAATCGCCTTAGCCCGTTGAAAACAGTTAGCGTAATGTACCGCTCGGGATGACTCGCCTCCGTGGTAGTTATAAGCGGTTAGTCCTATAAGGAATATGATATTCGGATTTCCGGAGAGGACTACACTTATATGGTGCTAAACCTCTCGTAGGCCCCTCACAGGGGACTATAAGAAGGACCTCGGCACTCCGGGGCGTTTCCACACTGCCGCAGTTGAAGACCTGATGGGGAGCCTTTATCTCCCAGAGAACCCGGACGAGGAGAGGGACGACGAGCTGAGAGCTTTGAGGGACTTGCGCGCCGTCGAGCCGCTTGTATCTATGAAAAACGTCCACATCACCGTGTGCCGCTCGGTGTGTGACGATTGTGACAAGTTTGTTGCGCATGTCAATGGGCGTTTGGGATTGGGCCTGGTGGTACGACACTCTCCAGTCTCCGCCAGTCTTTGACGACAGTGGACTCATGTTCGTTGCTGGTTGTTTGTGACTGTTGTCGATGCAAGATGGCGATTTGGCAGACGCATGACCGTAGCTGGTGGGAAATACGAGATCCTGTTAGTTGCTTTGCTCTTCTGGCCCTGGGCTCTCGCGTACATTCCTACAACTACGTTACCGACTTCCACTACCTTGCTCCACCGATCGGCTCCGGAGAGGAGCTCATGAAGAAGGCAGCAGCAAGACGAGACGAACTCAGGGATCGGTACAGTTTGATCGGTCTCGAGATGGCGGCGGCGGGGATGATGAATCGTAGCCCCGTCGGTGTGATCCGCGGCATATTAGTTCTCCTTTATTGCCTACATGTACTAGGCCAGCCTCACCTCTATCTCCAATCTCATCCGGAGCTATTTGATGTTGCCTTTCGTACATGCTCCAGGGCCTCCTTCCCCTCAACCGCCATCCTGTGGTTCCAAATAACACCCGACTCCTCGTCAGGCCTCACTGCTAACCGCGCCACAAATGCACCCAGCGCGTCCGCCTTGATCGACAATCTGTCACCCAAGACGGCCGAGAAGAACGAGCCGCCCCATGTCTTCTTGGTAACCACCGCTGCTGGTTTTACGCTAAAGGTCTTCCATATGGAGGCGTTCTCGGCCGCGAAGGCGAGGGCCTCGTTCTCGAAGCGGCCCTGTGGCGGGTCAGATGTTGGCTGGGTGGGAGGTGAGTGTTGTTTCGGACGCACCTTGATTTTGCGCTGCGCAGGCAAGAACCACAGGCTCCTCTCCTGGTCCTGCACGACAAAGCGGCCGCTAAGGTGGATGTCGCGGAACTTGGCCCCGGGACTCGTCTTCAGGACATTGAGGAAGGCATGTTGGAACGCGAGGGGGTATTTCAAGAGGACGTCCTCATCCGCTGTATAAGTCCCCATCATCCTAGAGCACGGCTGTCAGAACTCTGCAAATTAACGATGTGCGCCTCTTTCACCTTACCACACCATGGCTTCTGCGTCCGCATGCGGCTCTAGGACTCCTTGGGGCCAGTTGGAGAAGTCTTTCTTGATGATGACTTGGAGCTTTGGATTGGTTGAGACGTCGCTAGGTAGCTCGCGGCGGGAGAAGGCGACGACGGAGGTGATTTCGGGACGGGCGAGGCACTGCTCGAGGACCTCGCTGCCGATGCTCCCTGTTGCGCCGACGAAGAGGATCTTCATCGTAGGATGGCCGTGGATTGTCGGTGTCGATGGAAGCGAGTAGGATGTGTACAGTATATACAGCGTCCTTGGGGCCGGGGGTGCTCACGGAAGTAGAGACGGCCCAATGACTGGATGGGTATTCTTGATGCTAAATAGACGAGACGAAGCTAGGCAGGAAGTTGTCTACGTTCCCAGCTCCTCGGGAATAATGGTAGTCGAAGCGGGTGTACGTCTGTACCGAGTATGAAATTACGCGGCGTCCTGCCTAAAGCTAAAGCGGGGACAGGGGAGCGGCTATGTTGGCAATTTCGCATCCTGGTGCGGATATCAATACATATCATAGGCCCGTACCCGGCTGCGAGGATTATATTAGCAACCACCCACCATACGTCTGTTTCTACGTCCACTGATTATAAACCTCGGCGGGTGATTTTCTTCCTTAGAAATGGGCCAGATTCCAGAGCACACTATGTAAATAACGCGAGTCTATTACATGGGCATCAGCGACATGGACAACCGAGAAGGAATGTAGTTACGACCAATTGATACAAACAGATTCTACTCAAAATACTCGCCATGCTTTCGTATCTCATCACCGGTGTGTCCTGTGGAATGGGCGTACGTCCCTGTAATTTCAAGCCACCGCAGCCAATATCTCTAACTACATGTAGGCAGGCTTACGGCGTATGCGCCCGATTTCATGGGCCCCTGCAACGGCGGAGCAGCCCGTACAGGACGTTCATAAGGCCATCCATCCATCAAGGGTGGACAATGATGCGGACGCTTTTGTCTCTAAGCATAGAGAAAAGAAATGATTAGCTAAATCGACTTTTAACATTAGATATGTTTATGAGAGAAGGGTGCATCTAGTAAACTTGCAATGATCCTACTAGACACGACCGATATTGAATTTATCAAAGCACGAAATGTTAGCGTCACTAAAATGCGCAAAACGGTGTGGAAGCTCTGTTTTGCTAATAATTAGGGTGCCAAACGGTGGGATAGTGGCTTAGCGCCTGATTCATCGTCTCTTCAAAGAGGCGTTTCGTGGCTCCATTTCTATAGGCACATGGCGCTATAAAAAAAAAAAAAATACAGACATTAAACCTCGCCGAGGAGCTTGACGGGATCCTGTATTTTCCATCAAGCATAGTCGTATGTAGTAGAATTTCGGGCTGAATGCATATGTAAACCTCGACAGCTCAGCCTCCTAGTCCAACCGTCGCATCCTAGATGACTTCCTAACTAGGGTAAGAGCGCAGGTGAAGAACTTGAGACGCAAGCCTGATAAGCAGACTTACATCACTGGATGAATGGAGCAAAGACAAAGAAAGGCTAGAAATTACGAGCCTAGTCTCAAATCACATTTGATAGTATGCTACAAAGATGATGGCCACTCAGTCCATCCACTGTATAACATTTGGACCTCGTCTGTTCCGGGTCGGTGACTACCATGTTTTTGTTTTGCTTCAAGGAGCGCTCAACACCTCAATCTCCAGGACCTCCGAGATACAAAATGATACGGACCTGGGATTGGCCGCACCTGACTCAAAGCAGTGGAGAGAAACAAAGGGCTAAAAAGGGAGAAACTTGATTCAAAGGTTATGAGTGTGATGATATTGGTGATGATGGTTGTAACTCGCAGGTTCGAGTCTCTCCACACCTCGAGATGATATGTGTTATGCCTTACAAACTACAGGTACACATGACATATTAGTAGTGTTTAAAGTTCTCGACCGGTGTGAAGGAACTTGAAAATATCATCATTCACTCTCGATACATTGCTACGTTTTGGTCAGTTTGGCTCAAGGCCCTTTTTAGCCCCGACTGCCCGAGTACTATTTAGAGCATTACTACTCAGACTATAGTAGATTTCTATTCGCACTGTAATCGTAAAACTTAACCGACTTCCCCTGTGTGCGTACACACTACATGTGTATCTAGAGGTGTATCCAAGTATCTATCCAAGCGTGTATTTGGGTGTGTATCTGGGTTGTGGATCTGAGTGTGGATTCCTGTGTCTATTGTATAACAATTAAGGATCACGGTCTGAGTAGCGATACGCTACAGGTTGAGTAGAAATTCTCATTATTTATCTGCAGGACACCATAGCCACCGCCCACGTCAGCGCTTCGAATTACATGTACATGTACCTGGCAAGGCTGGAAGTTGGTACTCGTAAGAGAGTATTAGCTTAGTAGCATACATGTAAGTTAGGTAGGTATTACTTACCCAGACAATTCCATGGTTCCCCTCACAGGCTCACACCGCCTCCCCGCATACACGTGCAGTCTTACATGTACCTACCATACAGTCTACCGAGCCCCTTGTGCGTTTCTTGCATTTTGTACCCCAAGTCAACGGACCCCCAAGTCTCCCGCTGCACTGGGCCACTGGCCCCGCAGAGCGCTTCGGCCGCGCACCAAGGTGGAGGGAGAGTGGAGAGAGCCGATCACGTTGGTCTGCGGGTACGATCCTACCGAAGGTCCGACGGTGCTGAGACATGCTTCTGCGTGGTATAAAGTAGGCAATGCCACGGTGCGCTGCCATGCAGCTCGTTGTGCCATTGTTGTGTTACACAGTTGCGCTCATACATCACACCCACTGTCCTCCCACTCCTCGGCGGCATGACTTTGGCGACAAAAAAGACAGAGGACTCAGAGGCCATCACAGCAACTTCTCCAGGCAATGGTGGGCAGCCCCAAGCTTCCAGGCTGGACACGTCCGGCAACGACGATGGCTTTGAGGTTTTCAAGAAGGAGGATGGAGCTGTCGACTTCCGGACAGTCGATTGGATCCCGGCGTCTGTCATCTTCCTAAAGGGTAAGTCCGGGACCACATGTCATTTTCATTAAGCCAGTTCCTTTTCTGTAGAGTATCTAACCCAGTGTCATGATAGCCATCTTCGCCACGGGCGTCTTGTCCATTCCGTCGGCCCTGTTTGTGCTGGGAGCCCTCCCGGGCGCGATCAACGTGGTCGGCTGGCAGTGTCTCAATACGTACTGCGCCATCCTCCAAGGGAACTTCCGCAACCGACACGCAGGGTGTCACTCGGTGGCAGATATGGCCCAAGTGGTCGGCGGCCACTGGCTAAAAGAGGTTGTGGGAATCTTGTTCCTGGTGACCTGGGCCATCGCCTCCGCGTCGGGCATTTTTGGGACCTCGGTCGCGCTCAACACGCTCTCCAACCACGCCATCTGCACCAATTACTTTATGATCGTCGCGACTGTGGCCATTTTTGTGCTCGCTAGCGTCCGCAAGTTTGAGAAGATTGCGTGGCTGACATGGGCGGGCTTTCTATCCGTGTATATTGCAGTTTTCATCGTCGTGTAAGTGTTCCTCCAAATCTTTTTGTGTCATACATTTACGCATTGATCCCAGGCCCCTGGTCTCTGACATCTACTCCTTCCAGCATTGGTGTGACAACTCGCGATCGCCCTGCCGCGGCTCCGCAGACAGGTGACTATGAGCTTGGTTATCATGTTATTGCACACCCAACGTTTGCTGCCGGCATCACCTCGGTCGCTACGATTTTCAGCGCAGGCGCCGGGACGTCGGCGTTCATCCCGGTCATCTCTGAGATGCGCAAGCCTCGTGACTATAACAAGGCCGTGTATCTATCCATGGCCATTGTCAGCGCCTCATATCTGACCTTCTCCCTCGTCGTCTATCGCTGGTGCGGCCAGTGGGTTGCCTCGCCCTCGCTGGGTAGCGCTGGCGACACCCTGAAAAAGGTGGCGTACGGCATCGGCATGATCGGCCTGCTGGTGAGCGCGTGCCTCTGGATACATACGGCGGCGAAATACCTCTTTGTGCGCATCCTCCGCGACTCGGTCCATCTCCAGAAGAACAGCGCCGTCCACTGGGTCGCCTGGTTGGGGTGCACGCTGTCAATATCGACCGTCTCCTTCCTGCTGGCCACGGGCATCCCCATCTTCAACTTCCTCGTGGCCTTGTGCGGCAGCCTGACCTTTGCTCCGCTGGCTCTGGGGTTCCCGGCGTACCTATGGATCCACGACCACCAGCACTACCGCAATGGCGGCAAATGGAGAGTCGCGATATACCTGCTGCACTGGCTCATGATTCTGCTGTCTGCATTCTTGACCATCGGGGGAACATACGGAGTGGTCCGGAGTATCGTCGATGCCTATGCCAATGGGGATATCGGAGGGGGGTTCTCCTGTGCCGACAATTCGGGTTCGGCCTGAATCGATATCTGTTGAGGAATTAGCAGTACGGAGATGAGAACCCGACATTTTTGTTACTTTGCAGCCGCCGTCGGTGGTCAGCTTAACGGCAAGGAACTTGAAGCCCAGGGCAGTCATTGATCGCGGTGATATGCTGATCTGTAGACGGGATTCCCTCATTGCGGAGAACATATTAATGCATGATGCCAACATGAACGTTCTACATAGTGTGCATACATGTAAGGTACTATACAGCATCCCTCCTCATACTTGATCGCAGCAATTCGCCGACTCTGCCCCGTCCGGACCAAGAACCGCCGATCTCCTCGACAAGGGCAAAGAGCAGCCAATGATGGGCCACCAAAACCCCCGTGGTCTGACGACTAGCGTGAGTGGGACCTCGGGCCGTCGCCCGGCGATTGGCTCGGGGAACAAGATCCCCGGGCTCCGAACAGGCGCCGAAGTGGGGCATGACCGGGCATCCCGAATCCACATCATGCCGGTACTTCGGAGACACGCTAAAATTTGGCGGCAGTCGCGGGGGTTATATGCACCGGGGTGACGAGTACAGTACATATACGGATTGTATTCATCACGCATTATTGAATTACTGTCTTTTTATCATTCACGTATCCGCGCCTCTCGTTCAAGGCCTCGCTTACTTCGGATTACTACCTTAAATAGGGGGTAGTCTCCTAGTCTCGTGGGCAGCCAGCGCCTCAACCTCGAAGCAGCTGTACAAAGTAGCACATTGGTGATGCATGACGTACGAGGACGGAGTCCGAGAGATAGCAGCCTATGTAGATCGACGAAGCACAGACTGTTTCTGTGCAGCACATGGATGGATTTCAGTCGTCGATCGAGCCGCCGCTGGGTTTCCCAGCCGCACCATACCTTGCTGAGGCACTACATACGGAGTGAGAGTAGCATTAGCGAAGATTTTCCATCCCATTAGCCACATAGAGGGATCACGCAAATGCACCCACTGGCTTATCCATGCGAAAATACCGGGAACCGCTCCGTACGTACACGGTACTCCTGGTCCATCTCATACAGCACCAGGAACCTAAGCCATACGTCAAGGATGTCTGCTAGGAGTAAGGTAATTTGCACCGCATCTGGGCTGACCGACAGCCAGCCGAGCTCACCCAGCCATCACAAACCATGGCTAGCCCCTATCGGACAGTGAGCTCAGTTCCCCAGCTGTAACTGACCACAGTGTTTCTCTGGCCCGTGGTAAATTCTGGAAGAGAATCTCGCACTCCATCGCTAGCACGCTGAGTCTGCATTCTCGACTTATTATGTTCCCGCTTTCCCCCTGAAGACCGAGACGATTGCTCCTGGCACTTGCGCTTCTCACGTTATATATTGCCCGCCTGCACTATTAGCAGTCCAGAGCGGACTCGCGCCGCCACCATAACGCGGGTCCAAGACACGCCCAGGCCCCACGCTCCGGAGAGTCTATTCGCTTCATGGAAGCCTCCACTTATCCGGGGATCGTGCCGCCTCCTCCGGCTGCCACTCCGGACCTCGAGAATCCCCAAGACGCCAAGCACTCGCTGCTCCTAGGCTGGCTTTGCGCTTGTAGTATCCTCACCACCATCTTCTTTCTCATCCGTGCATATGCCAAGATCTGCATTTTACGAAAGATCCTCACTGAAGACGGTATGGTTGGCCCGGCGCCCACGTCCCGAACTTTGGAGCCATGGCAGCTGATGTGTATACTCCAGTGACGTGCGGTATAGCTTGGGTACGCGAGACTTGTATCTCTGACGATATCGAGCAAGTGTTTACAATACTTGGCAGGTCTTATTCATTTTATACTGCGTCACGACAGGCATTAGTAGGTAGCTCCACGCACCGGTTTCCGGTTTGGCGATCTAGGCCGATGCTCACGTCGGTTGATAGGTCTTCACTATGGGCAGGGCTATCACGCATGGGAGGTATCTCCAGAGAACGATACAGAGATACGAAGGGTGAGTTCATGTCCAGCTCCCGAGACAATCTGGCGTAGCTCACATGAAGTCCTTCATAGTGGCTGTACGCCGGGACAGTCGTATATTGCCCTGCGTCCTATTTCGCCAAGGTCACCCTGCTCCTCATCATAGCCCGCATCTTCACAGTGAGAGAGAAGGTCGCCAGGTCGCTCTACTCTTTCATCGTGGCACTCATGGTCGCCTACCTGCCGATCCAGTTCGTCAAGATTTTCGTCTGCTCCCCGATCAAAGCCTACTGGGACTCCAGCGTGAAGGGCACGTGTCTGAACCAGACTCAGATCTTCTTCGCAGACATCTCCCTAGCAATCCTAACCGACTTTGTCATCCTCGTCATCCCTATCCCTCTAACCTGGTCTCTGCGGGCTCCACTGGGGACGAAGCTCAGAGTGCTAGGCTTTCTCAGCGCAGGGGGCGCTGCTACAGCCGTGACAACTTACCGTCAAGTCTTGGCCGTGCGGTTCATGCATTCAAAGGACGTCACGGCAGATTTCGCCGAAATCATAATCACCGTGTGAGTTGAAAACCTGGCCCCAGAGAGACGGAGCATTTATAACATTCAGGGCTAACATTCAGGGCTAACCTGGTACGTCCTACGTCTAGACTACTTGAGCTCTCAATTGGCCTTATATGCTCGTGTCTTCCAACTACGAATTTTATGGTTGAACGATCGGGCATCGCAAAGGCAACGGCATTCCGGCGCCTTCTGAGCAGTGTCACTGCCATTCTATGCCGGACCCGTGAGACGAACGAGACGAACAACGAGGACAACCTGCCCACCGTCATCACCATTGGCAGGATGCCTAAGCGAAATGGCCGAGGACCGAAGAGTCCCGATGTTGACCTCGACGGCTCTTTTGAGCGACTTGAGGATGGAAGTGTGCAGGGCTCAACCGAGAACCTTTATGCCAATGCCCGTGGCATATCCGACCGTCAAGGCTATAACATTGGGGTAACACGGGAAGCGCCGCATGTGGACCGGAGAGGATAAGGATGCGGTGTTATAATGATTTTCGCGAGCAAGTAGTCGAAACCGTCGAACTATAATGCGGACGGTTGTATTAGTACTCGGACTATAATTCGCGAATTCGACCGCGCTCTTCGATAACTCCATATCTCGAGCCTAAATAACGCATACAAGAGATGATGAGAGGGATACATATGCACATATGTACAGGCACATGTCGTATACCTAAACGAGGAAGATCGTTTCGTTAGGCTTACAGTCCGAATAGTAACTAGTAGTATGGCAGGCAGTGTAAGACGGAGGGAGGATTTTTGGTGTACAACTCCTCACTCTTACATCCATCGCCAATAACCTCGCCAAAACCGCGAATGATTGCTCGCAGCCATAGACGATCCGAACCGCTACACCGTGGGTTGGATCGCTGCCCTCCATATCGAGCGTGCGGCAGCAACTGCTCTACTAGATGATATTCATGAAACGCCCACCGGACTCGAGCAACATCATTCAGACACCAACTCGTACACATACGACCATGTTGGTGGTAACACTTATGCCAAGTGCGTCGCATCCTCGGAGATTCAACGCGAGCAGCGGGATGCAACCGGCCCGGTGGTCCACTATGTACAGAACCATCGCTTCCGGAAACACCCTCGTCAAGGACGGTGTGGTCCGGGATAGAATTGCAGAGATTGTTTAAGGGGGGTTAAGTGTATGTGTGTCGAAATGGAACCTGCTGGCATCATGGACTGCTTCCCTTGCCTTGTGATCAGGGGAATCTGCGACTATGCAAATTCACACAAGAACGATTCGGTGCCAGCGGTACGCAGCCGCAATGGCGGCTGCGTGTGCAAAAAAAAAAAAAAAAAAAAGCTTCTTAGCTACGTGCCAGTCAAAGAGCATGACGCTGCGCTATCTATAAACTCGGGACAGGTGAGCTTGCTATTCGCACGACATACAGTCACATCACCCAACGAACTTCCAAGTCAATCAAGGCATAAACAATATCCAACCCGTCACCCCCTTGTGTGCGAAGAACTACGAGCCATGCAGTGAGACTTTCAAGTTGGCATGGCCAAATACCACCGCTCATAAGCTAATGTGTTGATAATTAGTAGTATGCCTTCTAACCTCCTCGGTTCCAATCAGAAGGCGGTACCCGCTCGCCTCGAGAACAATGTCGCCGCGGGTCTTTACTCTTTCAAGTCCGCTATTAACATCTGGCCTATCCCGGATTCTCGGTTTTCCTAGAGAAGGTGTTGACGGAACTTGAAGGCTTGATATGCTCCACTCCGTCTTAGACGTCCCCTCTGGTGTTGGCGATAATATGATTCGGATTTGGAACACCAGCACAGGCGAGTGCGTTCAAACTCTCGACATTGAACTTCCCGCGTTTTATATAGGGTTTCGATCCGGCGATTCGCGCGCATGCTGACCGACCGTGGTGCTTATGTTAAGATGAGGGACTGGCACGGCGTTTACGGCCACACAAGATGGCGGTGCCATTACATGAAGTTAATTTCGAGTCACATTATATCCCCTCCGGACATGATCGCGTTCCCCTGACTTGCCGACGACCTCGCTGGTCGGTGAACCCAGCCCCTACGTCTAGCATGAGGCACACTTGACGATGCCCGTCTCGCCTATGGACACCACCGGCTACGAATGGAGATGGGCATGTTTTATGCATGCATTCATCTCACAGGTCTTGGCCGCATTCTGTCACACTCGGGCGGGGCCACGGAAACAAATGATAAAAGGTTAGTATTCTCCGTGGCCTCCTCTTTTAAGTACGCAGCGTCGTCTGTCACGGTTAACACTCGAGAATACGATCAGCCTATCGTTTCGATTTGACCATGCGAAATTACAGTACGGGTGCGGAATGCTCAGATGCAGATCACCGCCTCATCGGGATATATACGCAGCGAAGGCTGGGTATCCTGATCAATGTATGTAAGAGGCTCGGCACGAAGGATTCACCCCCCGGTGCTTGTGGGTGGAACCATTGAAACAAAGACCAAACAACATCACGCTTCCGCGTACACTGTGCATATGCACCCTCCTAGCTGCTCGATCCTCGCGCGGGCATGAAACCTTCCATTGTAAGCCGCCTCCCGATCTAATTAATGTGGATCTTGACCACGGCGCCCCAGCCCTTCCCGTTCCGAGTGTTGTTCCAAACGTTCTTGCCGAAGTTGTGGCGGTAGAGCCAGCCATCACCGGGCTCGTATTCCAAGAAGCCGGCGTTGTTGCCGCTGTTGTAGGTAACGACGTTACCGACATCGATGTTGGTTTCGCCGGCGTCCGCCCAGCATCGGAAAATGACCCGAGAGTCGGTCGGGGCTCTCGTGCCGAGGGAAAAGTATTTGTTTATGCCGACTTGCGTGTCGCCAAAGCAGGAAAACAGGTCGATTTCTTTGATGGCCGAGACGGACTGCAGGTACGTGGCGGCAACAGCCAGGACGCTGGCGGCTGTGATGCGGACCATGGTGTGTGTATTTGGTATTTGTGTATTTGAAGTAGGACCGTCGGAAGAGGAAGAAGGGATATGATGGGGTGCAGAGAGTGAGAGATGGCCAGGACGCAAGGCTTGCGATGGTCTAGATAGGTCATAAGAATGGAGGACCATCGTTGTCCTTTATACTTTTCTTGTAAGCCTATGTATATCGTCAACGTAAGGTAGTCGATTTCAACGCGCGCTTGCCCAGCGGCCCAGAAGATAGGGTCCAGGACTCCAGGTCGCACGGAGAGCGTACGAAGTACACGAATCGCGTGCAATCTCCCCCCGGATCCAACAGGATCTGATCTGTTAGCCAAGGAGGATGGCGCTAGTACGCCTTAGTGCCTACGTATGTCTCAAGTCGACCAACAGGACAAGGAGGATCCCTCGAAGGCTCAGGAAACTACTAGTAGGTCTGCACCTAGGGCTGGTTGTGGGTTAGACGATGCTCTCGCCTGGGGGGCCAAGAGAGTTTGTCCCATTCCTACGGACACCGGTGTAAGACCAGGCTACCATTGGAAGTGGGTCAGTCCACGCCGGGGAATGATCTCGAGTCTCGGTCGTTAGAGAAAAGTATTTATTTCTAGCCCAAACGTAGCAATCATGACTTATGACTGTGATTCCTGAAGAGACCCCTATGTCGGAACGTGGTCGATCATGGAGAGATAGGTGGTGTGACCCGCAGCCCGAATAGACCGCTCGACGGAATAGATCGTACAGCCACAACCCGATTGGGAGGTGAATTGTACCGACTTTGGCTCGACTATGAGTACAAGGACACGCTCTGCGGGGATTCGGCTTGGCACCGAGGATTCCTTCTGATGGTGCGCTCCGATGGCGAGTGGTGCCTGTGTTGCGCGGTGTGATACTTGTGGAGTAGGAGCTAGTGTAAAGACTTGCATGCGCCGTCACTGCTAGTAAGCTAATGCTGAGCACTAATCGCGAGATACATGTCTCCTCGCGATCGCGAGCCTTGATTACTTCTGCTAATTACTATGTCGTGGCCGCGAGATCTTTCGGTGCTGTCGAACGATGCCTCTGCCGTGGAGGGCCTGCGTCGATGGATTTCTTACAGGACGACGCCTAAAGGTATTGGTAGGTATTCAAGCCACGACAGATAACTGAGCTCGGAGCACACTAATGTGTCCGTCTTCGGCCACGCACTGAAGATACTGGTCGACGGAGCCAGCCGGGACACATCCATAGGCTCCAATCCAACCAACCACCCCGTCGGTGGGGGAGAAGGGGTTTATTTCCAGGGGTCAGGAGGGTCCATGGGTCGCAGCTGGAAAACATCTGTGACTAGAATCCTGCTGAGCGAGCTTTACCAAAAAAGCAAACGCCCTAACCCATGTTCGTTTGGATCCTACCTTGCTAATGAGTAGATTATTCAAAGAGCACTACCCACATGGGACTGATCGCTCAAGGACGGATCTGACCGAAGCACCCGGCTCTCGGGGTGCTAGAACTGTATTTATGACCGGCGGTGAATCATGATGCTCAATTAATATGAATAGTAGCAACGGGGTGCGCGTGAGATTCGACTCATTCGGGTATCAAAAACATGTACCTGGAAGAACCATGTCTGCATGGTTGGTGGGATCTAGCAAAGGCCTAGAGCGGGTTTTGCAATCGCTCCCTAAATATTAGTTATGAGCACGTGTATGAAAATAACCTGACTTCTTCCGGTATTTTACTTGTACCCAAGTATACAAGGCTGGATGGCGAAAACAAAAAAAACCTGAAATCCAGGGTCCAAAACGTCATTGAAGATGGACATCACCAATAACTAAGTGGGATCATCAATCATCATCATCATCAAATGGTTCGTGACGTCATGCCTTCCAAGTCCACTTCGAGGTTGTCCGCATATGATGTACCAGTATCTATAACTTTCAAGACAGTATCCAGGTCAGCATCGCCATTCCCTCTCCTCATTCCAAAATTCCATCCATCCATCCATCCAAAAGTCTCCAAAAAGCTTCCGTCGCGAAACTATCAAGTCTCCTACAAAAGACCGAGCAAACCCCACGCAACAACGAAACCACAACACACCCGCCATGTCATCCAACAGCAACAAGAACAACCTCGGCGAGCAGGTCACCGGAGCCGCCAACTTCCTCACCTCGACCCTCGGCAACACCGTCGGCGCCGTGGGGAAGACGGCCGGCAACGTCACGGGCGCGGCCACACGGGGGGTCGGGGACACCGTCAATGCCGCCACCGGTGACTACGTCAAGCCAGTAGGCGACGGCGTCGGCAACATTGGCACGGGCATCCAGGGCGGCCTGGACAGTGTGTCCAAAGGCGTCGAGGACGCCGGGAACTGGAAGAAGCAGTGATTAATTGAGGGTGGGTTGGGTGCTGGTTTGGCAAGTCCTGTACCATCAGTATCATCATATAAAAAGGTGCGAGCTGTGTACGATACATTGGACGATCACGAAATAAACGACAATGAGGACGGACGCCAAAAGAAAAATTCGCTATTCGATCTACCCAATGTTGAACTCGTCCGCGCCCGCACTCATCAACATCATACTCTTCCTCTTGAAGAGATCATGCGTCGACTTCTGGTCCGGTACACCATCAACGTCACCCCTGGCTGCACCATCACCCTTGGCTGCAGCCGGCTTATCCCTGCCGGTCCTGTTTTTGCTCTTGGCCTTCCTCTCGATGCCAGCACCGATACCTCCCGGTGGCTCCCGGAGGCCGAAGCTCTTGGCCGTGTGTCCTAGGTGTAGCTCCGTGATGTCGAAGTGTTGCCTCTCGTCCTTGATGTGGGTCGCGTACGCGCGGATGTGGGATTTGAAGCCGTTGCGCGCCAGCTCGAGCTGCCTCGTGTCGTTGAGGATGCGCTGCTCCAGGTGGAGCTGCATGGCCTCTGCCTTGCCGTGGTAAGACTTGCCGTTCGCGGGCGTGGCTGACGTCTCGACAGGGAATTCGAGCTTCGTCATGAGGCCTCTTTCGAGGATGGATTCATATGATTGCGGGGTCGGTGGAGTCGATTCCTTGAGGAGCTCAATGTATCCCTCTTCGCTTCCGGGAAGCAAGAACAGCACCGCATCGCCAGCTCGCCCAGCTCGGGCCGTGCGTCCAACGCGGTGGATGTGGTCTGAGAAGCTAAACGCCGGATCGTACTCTATGACCAGCTCCACGGAGGGTATATCTAGGCCTCGGGAGGAGACGTCGGTTGTGACAAGGACAGACGGCTGCTTGCAGGCGGAAAACGACTTGATGGTGGCTGTGCGGACAGCCTGGGCCAACGATCCGTGCATCCGATGCAGGACGACTTCTGGGCTCGCCGGAGATGTCAAGTATGCTGCCTTGGAGACGGTCTTGGATATCAATTCCGCATCCTTTGATAGAGACTCCGGTAGCTCTGGCTTCCTGGGGTCTTTCAGAAGCTCGTAGTGGAAGTCGACAGAGTCTGCACAGGAGACAAAGATGATGACCTTCATCGTCCGCCCACGGCGCGAGAAGACGGACCTAAGGTACGAAATAAGCGTCACAAGACGGAGCTTTGCCGGGACAATCGTGTACAGCTGGTGCAGTTGTGCCGGCGCTTTCAGCACCCCTTGGTCATGATTCGGCTCATCAAGATCCTTCTCAGCAGCCAGGAAGGTAGCATCCGCAAGACTCATCTCGCCCAGCTTCTGGACATTCATCTTCATCGTGGCGGAGCAGAGGACCGTGACGCGACGGTCGGGCAGCAAGTCCAGCGGCGTGCCATTTAGTGTCTTCTGGGCCACCTCGACCCTCTTCAGGGCGTCGATTGTCTTTTTCAGATCTTCCTCGAAACCCAAGTCCATCAAGCGATCTCCCTCGTCGAGGATTAGCCAGCGCACTGTGCTCAGGGTGAGGGCCTTGGTGTTATCGATGTGATCGGCCAAGCGTCCCGGGGTAGCAACGAGAAAGTTGACACCTTTTCGTATCCGCGACTTTTCCGCCTTCTTGGACTCGCCACCTGAAATAGCCGTCGACACAAGCCAGGGGAACGGCCTTATAAGCTGTTCCAGGACCGTGTGCGTCTGCTTGGCGAGCTCTCGAGTCGGCGAGACAATGATGCCAAAGACGCCAGAGTCCCGGTGGATCTGCTTGCCATCGCGGCTCAGCTGCAGGACCCGATGCAGCATCGGTAGTAGGTATGAAAATGTCTTTCCGGAGCCTGTCTCTGCCTGCACGAACGCGTCGCCGCTGCCGGACAAGAGATGGGGGATAACCTTCTTCTGAATGGCGGTGGGGCGCTCCAGGTTCATCTTGGTGAGCTCGTCGACCAGCCTCGAGGCGAGGGACAGCGTGCCGAAGTTGGCGACGTCGGACAGCGGCGCGTTCGTCGGTTGGGGTGCTTTCCATTCTTTCGCATCTTCCTCCACAGCCGTCTTCTGTGCCGGATTAGAGGAGAACAGGCGTGAGACGACCTGTCGGGAGCCCCTCCCAGAATCATGCCCGCCATGTCCACCATGCCCCGAGCCCTTGGCCGATTCCCATCCTTCAAACGATGTCCTCCCTTTGAATGACCTGGGTGTCGCGTCCTCCCCATCAACTCTTTGTCGCTTCGGAGCCCTCTCCGCAGGTTCAGCGTCGTCGTTGACCGGCTGAGCTGGTGCCCCCGATGCTTTGCGAGCCGACTTTGCAGCCCGTCTCCGATCACGCCAGCTGCCGCCCGTGAATTTGACCTGTCGCTTCAGGGGCTCCGTCCCCAGCTGGAAATTGAGCAGCATGCCATCGTCCGCCATGGTGAATGGATACCGTAGTATGTCGTGAGTGCACTGTTGTAGTGCGGCTGGATGTGGATGTGACGAGAACAGGAACATCAAGTGCGCAGGGGGGAAAAGAAAAAAAAAGGTGGCCGACCCCGATAAGCGTAGCTGATAAGACCCCACCCCCGCCTCCCAGCCGCTGCCGCCGGTCAAGACCCAAAAAAGGGTCCGATACTCGTAACAAGCTCAATAGACGCGGCTAATAAGTGACCACGTTCTTACGTCAAGACGGGCACGCGCTCGTATATTCTCTTGAGAAAGTCTCTTATTCTTTCTCGACCAGTTCGAACCACTCCTCTAGATCCACACATCAGGGCAAGGAACAATCCCCCGATAAATCCGGCTCCGAGCGAAGATGTCACCACAGAACCCCACCGTCGCTGTCTCGGCCCCAGGAAAGGTCCTGCTGGCGGGTGGTTACCTCGTCCTGGACCGTGAGTACACGGGGCTGGTTTTTGGCCTCAGTGCGAGGATCAATGTCGTCGCGGCGGAGATACACACGGGGCCGGGAGTCCAGCTCTCCGAGATTGTTGTCGATAGCCCTCAGTTCGTGGACGCGCAGTGGCGGTATGGCTACCACCGCGCGCCGGAAGGGGGCGGTATCAAGGTGACGCAACTCCAAGTGTAAGTGCCTCTCGCGTTACCCGTCTACGTTCATCGACAGTTTCGGCCGCGTAGTACCTAAACCAGGGACATTGGAATAATCAAGCTCACATGTCTCAGGGGCCCCAAGCTGAACGCCAACCCCTTTGTTGAGACAACCCTCAGCTACGCTCTCACTTACGTCGACCACATCGCCGGCCAGGCCGGCACAGACAGCCTGAAGCCCGCTCGGCTCATCATCTTGGCCGACAACGACTACTACTCCAACCCCGGCAAGGCCACCCGCGGGGGGCGCTTCGCGCAGTTCGGCGTTCCGCTCAGCGGCGCCCACAAGACCGGCCTAGGCTCCTCAGCTGCCCTCGTCACGGCCCTCACCGCGTCCCTGCTCACGCACTACCTGCCCACCCACCTCTTCGACATCACCTCCGACGGCGGGAGGAATCTCCTGCACAATCTTGCTCAGGCCGCCCACTGCGCCGCGCAGGGCAAAGTCGGCTCGGGCTTCGACGTGGCGGCTGCCGTCTTCGGATCCTGTCTGTACCGGCGCTTCTCGCCGGCCGTGCTGAGCAGTCTGCCTGAACCAGGGGCGCCGGATTTCAGCGGGAAGCTGGCGCACGTGGTCGAGGGGCCGAGCTGGGATACAGTCATCGTCAAGGACGGATTGAGCATGCCCGCTGGAGTGGTGCTGCGCATGTGCGATGTCGACTGCGGGAGCCAGACGGTTGGGATGGTGAAGAAGGTGCTGGCATGGAAAGCAGCGGATGCGGAGGGCTCCAAGAAGCTCTGGGACAAGCTGCAGGGCAGGAACGAGGCCCTGGCTGCCGCGCTGCGTGAGGGGAAACTGGATGAGCTTCCGGCCAAGGTGAGCGCTATCCGTGAGAGTATCCGGGAGATGGGCATGCTCGGCGATGTGCCCATCGAGCCGGAGAGCCAGACGAAGCTTCTCGACGCCTTGAGCGAGGTGGAGGGTGTCTACGGGGGGGTTGTTCCTGGCGCCGGGGGGTTCGATGCCGCGGCGTTGCTTATGAAGGACGATGACGAGACAAAGCAGCGGGTGGAGGAGTTCCTGGTCAAGTGGAGCCGGGAGAAGGGCTCCAAGGTGAAGTTGCTGAGTGTGAAGGGTGAAATGGAAGGTGTCCGTCGTGAAGGCCTAGATGTCTATGGAGGGTGGCTATGATATCTCAGGAAACTTTTGTTTGCTTCCTGTCGGCAATGGTAGGAGAAGAGGCCCAGTTCGTGACACTCCGCAATTGGAAAAAAACGCAGAATTTCGCAAATCTCGTATATCACCTCTTCCAATCGGTGACTCTTGCCTTTGGTTTTTTGTGTTGGTTGGTCGATTTTCACTTGATGAGACTAATGCGGTCTCATCTCACGTGCGCATCAATGACATCAGGCGTCAGCTGTGCAGAAGATTCTTGAGGTAATTGCATGGTCGAAGCAGGCACACATATAGTTAAGGCGCCTAAGAGCTCGAAATAACACCCCGTCACTATGTTTTCTCCCCATAGCAAGGTGATGGCGATGGTAGAAGTCTGCTGGCCTGGTCGGCCAAGGCCTCCCGGGTAGGGAACCTGAACCCGGCCAGGCGCGGACGAGTACGTACGTACATGTACTATAGGTAAGTCAGCATACCCCTCAACCGGCCACCCCCCTCAACCGGCCACTTCAAGTAGCACCACATAAGGCCGTAAAATCGTTCAAATAGCAACATCGCGATCAAATTAAGGCGTTAAAGAATTAAGATAGCTACCACTGGTTATAAAGCTGCTCAAAATCATACGATTAGGCTTATGCCGCTAGTCTGGACGGTTCTAACGTGGCCGCAAGCCGGATCCGTGTCTTAATGACCTACCTAATCTAAATGAACCGATTATTAGGATTTTCTATAACTTTAGCTTTCTTCCGTGGCTTTAAGTCCTTAAGCTACTGCTCTAGTCGCCATATTTATGCCTCGTAGGCAGTAAGCTTAGTGTTTTGCCCATCTAGACCTTTACCAATCGCCCGGAAGAGTCGTCTAACTATTAGATCGAGCTGTGGACTAACTTATAGACTGTCAATCAAATGCTAGACTTAGCTATTACGCTTTAGAGTGTTGATTATATCGATTCTACCTATTTCGTCTTGCTTTAACGTCGTGAGATTAATTTCTTAGCTTAATAAGACTATTAGGTTCAATAAAGGTTATCGTAACGAGATTAGCTATAAGCCACTTACCTTCCAGCCAGATTTGATGTTAGAAATGACGATAGCTTTAATCCTAGCTTTCTAATAGTATTCTAAGAAGCAAATCTTTCTAATAGGGGAAGAATCTATAATTTTAGGGCGCTTCCCTAATTCCTTACGGTAATGTGCCTTAAGAGACGAGAAGATAGTAACGTTAAGAGGCTAGAGGATATAAGAAGCGTGTAAAGGTAAGAAAAGTAAATAAACGTTATTATTAAAGCATTCGTATAGAAAATCATCAGTCCGGTAACTATTATAGCCATTCATAACGAGGAGACGAAGGTCGTTATTAATAGTAGTAGTTTAAAGGATGAAGACGTCTTATAGCCACTTTAAAGTAATAGAATCGTCTATCTAGCCCTTTAAAGAAGCAACAAAATGCTAGCCCTCTAGAGATGCGAGCTCGTTAGGGAACCATTATTGTTATACACTTAGACCCTTAAAAATAACTAGTGGATTGTAATAAGTAAAAAGTGCATAAAGTAGCTAGGCAAAGGCTAAGAGGTAACGGTAGCTCTATTCTAATATTAAGACTAAAGCTTAGAGAGTTCTAAGCTTAAAGGGTGTAGTCACCCTAAGTTAGGCAGCGCTATTACCTATAATGACTAATCACTACCGCCTCGAGACCGAGGCGGGGGTGTCTCTTAGGTGTAGCGAGGCTACACCACTTAGTCACCTAACTTATCCGTTATAACTATCCCCCCCTTAAGGGTGGCTATCCTTAGCTATAGGTGGACGGTACCGACCCATTAGGGAAGTGGGGCTATATAAGGTTAAGGCCGACTCCCTTATAACACTTACGCATTAATTATCTTTTACCCCTCCACCCCTCTTCCTTTTATTTTTCTCTTCCTTATCCTTTTCATTAATCGAAGAGCCCACTTTTTATTATTGACTTACTTACGTATTATCTCCCTATCGTTAACTCTTAACAATCCCTTTATTAATTAATTCCATTATAGTAAGAGGTTAGGAAGAAGCCTACCCCCTATTAGTAACGCCACCTCGCCGCCCTCACGCGCCTAGTTAGGCTAGTACGTTAGCCTCTTAACGTAATGAGATCCGTTATATAAATATGACGCTAACTGATGTGGTGACGAATCGTTACTATATAGGTAATGTCACGTCCTAAAGGGGCGTAAGCAATCTAAATGCTAATGCTAGTATTAATACTAATTAGCGCATTGCCTAGTTAGCTAAGACTCTTAGCTAAAGGAGCGTGGGTGTACGTACATATTGTAATGTTATCCCCCTATTATTAGTAATATTAACTCCTTATAGTATCGCCTACCTTATTTAAGACCTAAGATAACGATTTAAGTGTTAATAGCGCTAATAAGTCGGCTCCTATAAAGGTTAATAACGCCTCGTTATCGTACTAACCGTCTAAGATCCTTACTGATAACAATAATAATAATAATAATAACATAAAAGGGGAGGCTAAGGAACCTAACGCTTAAGGTATCTCTAAGAGTTAGGCGCCACTTTTAAGCATGCTTAATGATAAGGAGAAGGAGGAGATCATTAAGTAACCCTAATAATATATAAAGTGCTTCCGTTCGGTCGTGAAGGACTAGACGGATAAGTACTTTAAGCCTAAGACGCTACCGTATCCCCCCACCCTTATAGTGTTTCGTTACTATTAGTCTAATCCTATTAGCATAAAGTGCGATAAGTACCGTTACTAACGGACCCTATATGAGACGGTATGTTTTCCAACCCGAAATGGTTTCGATTTAATTACTAACTATTAATTAAGTGTCCACCTTTATGTAAGGGGATTAGCTTAACCTATATTAAACACTCTCCGTTATTAAGGACGCTATAAAGTTACGTTATACTAAGCATAACGTAAGGCCTCCCTAGCCTAATGTGACGTTCGGATCTGACTGCAGAGCAGACAGAGGTCGGTTTATGTTTAACAGAAAGACTAGGGTGTCGTCTAGGCAGGTCGGGGTTACAGTCTGGTGCGAGACTTGGGAATTGGAGTAAGTCGAGCGTTAACTTCTGTATTGATAGCTGAGGAGCTGGAGTAGCTCTTACTGGAGGCGGTTTAAGACCGCGTCTATATACTTAGATGACGTATGTTGGAGCGTCGTGATCCCTTATGTGAGGCTCGTCGTGATCCCTCCTGGCTTATAGTGAACCTACGTAGGAGCGCTGCGAGCCTAGCGGCTTTAGGTGATTGGAGGAAAAAGGTGGGCCCCTCCGGAGCACGTGAGGGCCGCATATCGGGTCGTAATATAATGTCTCCCTTCTTCAGATCTTATCCTAAGATCAGCCAAAACGCGCCTACCTCCCCGTTTTGTTAGTTCGTTAAATTCTCCCTTTCCTTCCCCTTCCGTGGCTAACCAAAATGCTAGATCGTATCCAAAAACCCCGTAGCCGCAAAACCGTTAAACGCGAAAACGCCGCTACTTTTATCGCATTAAACGGCGATCGTTCCGAGATACCGTACACCTATTGTTTCTAACATAAGAAATCCTATAAGTTTGCCGCCAATCGGAAAGACTATAGTGAATATATGCGGAGGGGTCGTAATTATAATGGGGTCCTCGTTAGTAACTCTCATAAGTCTTTTATGGTCTCGCTTCACCCCTAGTGACCCTTCCTAACTCCTTTTAGTGAGTCGTTTAATCGAATAGTAGAAAAAGCTAGACTAGGAGGCCGTGAAGGCGGAAGATAACTTAATCGAGCTCTAAGCTAAACTGTCTGCTACCATATCTCGCCTAGCTCGTATCTAACGGATACGTAACGGGGTGAAGGCTAAGAGCGAGGAGTTATTCCACCGTGATATGGATGAACTGGAATAGGAAAGTAAGGTCCTTCCCGCCCTAAATGCCCACGAAAACTAGGTAGTTAACGACCTCTAAAGCCTAAGTGTCCCGGACGAGGTGGATTAGTCTCAATTTAGGCTAAGCAACGAGTTCAGGGATGTTAGCCAGTTAGTGACATCTCCTAGCGGACCCTTTAGTGGTACTATCGTAGGAGGCGGTAGCAGTTCTTTAAGTGCCTAGCTGGTTCCTATGTGTTTTTAGCGTTATTATATCCTTTCCATTTAACGAGATATTTGATTTCTCCGTCTATAGCTTATTTATCGAGTATTCGTTCCGGTTCGTATTCCTCTTCGTGAACTTCGATGTGTAGTTATTGTTTTGCGTTTCTTAATGCTAGTTTGAGGAGTGAAATGTGAAAAATGTCATGCATTTTTATCGTTTAGGGTAGTGATAGTTAGTAGTTAGTTTCTAAAAGTTTTTCTGCAATTTTGAATGGTCTAACTTTCTTGTGATTAAGTTTCGCACTTAGTCGATTTGTCGTGAAATTTCGTCGGAGTAGGTAGACCATATCTCCTCTCTTAAAGATCGGTCCCTTCGATCTTTTCTTATTGTGGTAGTGTGCTATTCGCTAGCGTACGTACTTAAGTTCTTTTCGTATTTATGAGTGTAATGAGCGTAGTTAGTCAGCTATAAGTATAGCTTTTTCTGTAAGTGGTCCTTCTTTTGGAGTTCGGTAGGCTTTTGGGTTATACCTATAGTTAGCGTACATTAGCGTGAGCTAGGTTGATTTAGCGATCAAGCTATTATAAGCGAGTTGAGCCGTTAGTAGTTTCGAAACCTAGTCGTCCTGTTCGTAGTTAATGTAACACCGTAGGTATTGTTTTAGAGTTTGGTTGAGCCTTTCGGTTTGTCTATCCGTCTAAGGGTGATATGCCGTACTCAATTTATATGTTAATCTGAGTTGTGTTATGAGGGCTTGCCAAAATTTGGAGGCAAATGTCGTTCCTCTATCCGAGATGATTTCCTTAGGCAATCTATGGTTACTAATAATAACTTTAAGAAAAGTGTATACGAGTTCTTTAGAGTCGCTCGCTTCCTTATAGGGAATGAAGTATCCGTACTTTATGAGTCTATCAGTAATAATAAAGATGTTATCGTAAACTATATCCGTTATGGGCTCTCTTAATAGGGGTAGTTTCGTGATGTGATTAAAAGCGATTGATTCTTATGGTCATGTTGGCATTAGTAAAGGTTTGAGCTCTCTATATAGTTTATGTCATACTGTCTTTACTTATGCATAGTCTTCACATTCTTTTATAATACGTGTGACATCGTTCTTAATTCCTTAGTAGTTATAAGTCTTTCGAATCCTTTTAAGGGTTCTTCGAATTCCTTAGTGTCCTAACGTTAGGTGTGTATAGATTTCTTTAATGGCCCTTTCCTATAGGTTTCTTACGTTAGGAATCCATGTTTTTCCGTTATATTCGTTTCCGTTTCCTTTATTGACGACTTTAGGTTCCACTTCGTGTCCCTAATATAATGCATTGGTTTCTTAAATCTCGTTATGCAAATCGTTAGTTACTTCCATCTTATAGGTGATAGTATTTAATGATCGCTATTTAAGGTTTCCTTATTTGTTAAGCTATAGGAGTTATCCCGTTGCCTTCGCTTCTCTTATGTTATAATCTGGTCGTTAGCTAAGAGCGTTAGCTCTGCCGTTTTCTAATCCCTTTCGGTAGATGATCTCGAAATCGAAGTCAGCTAAGAATTTAGCGTATCTTAATTATCGTTTACTAAGTTCTTACGTTATGGCGAAGTATGCGATATTCTTATGGTTAGTGTAAACCTTAACCTTATGTTTACTTCCCGTGAGGTAATGTCAGAATTCTTTAAATACTTAGATGATAGCTAGGAACTCTTTATCGTAGATTAGGTAGTTAAGCTCTGCTCCATAAAGCTTTTTAGAGTAGAAGGCGATCGGTTAGAGTCTTCCCTTATCATCTCGTTATCCGATTTGAGCACTAATTGCGAAGTCTAAGGCGTCGGTTTCTAATTCCACTTATCGTTTAGGGTTAAAGGTTATTAAGATTACGTCTAAAGTGATCGTGTCCTTAATTTTGTCGAAGGCTTGTTAGCATTCTTCTGTCCATTCGAATTTCGTCGATCCTTTCGTGAGGTTCGTGAGTGGTGTTACGATCTTACCGAAATCTCGCATAAAGCGTTAGTAATAGTTAGCGAGTCCGATAAAGGCTTATACGTCCTTTACATTCTTAGGTGTTAGCTAGTCGCGTACTGATTCGATTTTCTTTAAGTCCATCCGAATCTCGTTTGGAGTGATGATGTGTCTAAGAAATTCCACTTTCTGGACGTGGAAGTGGCTCTTCGTGGGTTTAATAAGGAGTTTCGCATCTTATAGTGTTTAGAGTACCTTATGTACATAATCCTTATGTTCCTTAAGGGTCTCCGAGAAGATTAGGATATCGTTTAGGTACATAATAACGAAGATGTTAAGGTACTCTCACAGTACTGTGTTAATCATTCGCTGAAATGACGCTAGGGCATTGGTTAGACTAAAAGGCATAACTAAGTACTCGAATAGTCCGAATTTGGTTCGAAAGGCTGTCTTCCATTCGTCTCTAAGCTTAATGCGGATGAGATTATAAGCGTCCTTTAGGTTAAGAGCCGTGAAGTGCTTCTTACTATAGAGCCTATCTCGTAGTTTAGAGATAAGCGATAGTAGTGTTCGGTCCTTAATGGTAACATCGTTAAGCTACCGGTAGTCCATAACTAACCGTAGCTTTCCATTCTTCTTTGGAACGAACATTATTAGGTATCCTACTTCCGATTTGGATGGCTGAATGTAGCCTTTAGTGAGTTTGTCATTTAGATATTCCCGTAATGTAATAAGTTACGTCTCGTTAAGGTTGTAGATTTTGTGGAACTTAGTCGTAGCTCCGTCTTTAAGGTAGATTTCGTGGTCCCATTGACTGTATTCTGGCAGTCTTGTGTCGAGTTTTTCTTAGAATAGTTTGTTGTATTTATGGTATTCCTTAGGGACGTTCTTCATTTTATCTTCGTCTTCTAAGGGCGTTTCTTCTTGCTGACTGAGTGTCTTGTCGACATGACTTAGGTGTCGTTTAAGGAGTGTAATTATCCTCTTGACTCGTTTGTCGTGCTTTCGTGATTGCTTATGTCGTAAACTAAGTTATAAGCTCTTCTGAGTCGCTATTATGGCTATTATCGTTTCCTTTAACGTCGTTACCTACACGGCTTGCTTGTAGCTTCCTTATGAAGCTTCTCTAGAGGCTAAGTCGTCGCGAAATTTCGCTTCTTCTAGTCGTAAATGATCGTTACGCGCTATGATGTCTATCCATCGTAGCTAGCCAGTGCGCCAATCGATCATAAGGTTACTTTCCTAAAGCTATAGGTGACTGAGTATTAAATCGTAACTAGGTAGGTTCATAACATCGAAACTGACTTGCTTATAGTGTCCTTAGACAGATATGTTAAGATGATTAGTCTCTATGTTGACTTTCCCACCATTATAGTTAAAGGCGTCGCCTTCGATGTTATATAGCCTATAAGGTTCGACTTTCTAATGTTATGGTAGCTAATAGTGGTTAACTATAGCTAGGGATATGTAGTTTCCTATCGCACTACTGTTTAATAGTGCTCGTATGTAATGTCCCTAAATCTAGACATCTAAGACCGTTTTCATGCCGCGATCTGCCTATATCGCGTAGAGGGTCCTTAAGGTGTTTAAGTTATTCTGTGGCCCTTTCATAGATAACGCTAGTCGTTTTTTGCCTAGTTGTTCTTATTTCCGTGCGCGTATTATTATGCGTTACTCACTTCTTTAAGTTCTTCTTAAACTATAGCGAGTCTCGGGTTGTTCGTTTGTTTCGTTACGAAATTAAAGTTTCTAGCCTGAAGGTAGTACATCTCGTCTATATGTCTTTCCGGGTCTTCCTTCTTATTGCATTCCTTATATAGGAAAAGCTCGTAGAGGTAATGCTTAAGTGTCTTGGTTCCCGGGTTTGTTAGCTAATAGTACCGTTCTCTTAGATTGAGGTTTACTAGTCTCGTGTTTCCGTATCCGTCGGAATTGTAGACACTTTCTTCGTCGTTATTCTCCGATGAGCTTTCGTGTGCGTAGGTTATAGGGAGTTTCTTCCTAATCTCCTCCTATCGTTCCTTCTATCCTGGTTGGGTTTCTTTGTTCTGAAAGAAGTCGAATCCTTCGAAGTATAGGTTACTTATAGGGTCTAGGATGTCGTCGTAACGTAGTAAGGCTTTTAGGACGCACTCCTAGCATTCGAGGATGTGCTTTAGTACCTTCTTAGGATCCTGCCTCCCCTTACGTTTCTGCCGTAGCATCTTTGTTTATGCTTACTTAAGTCGTTCGTATTGTTCGTCGTCTTCGCGATGTCGTTGAATTTCTTCTCGTCGTTTTTTATGCCATTGTTATACCTTATACGTTATGTGTATCTCGCAGTCCTCTCGTTCGTAGTTATATCTATCTTTAGGGTCGCTATCTAGGAGACAGACTTCTAGTGAGTTATATTATAAGGCTACCACCCGAGCTTCTTCGCTACGGTACACGAAACGGAGGTATTCTACTTCTTCTTAGGTGTATGGTTAAGTGATTCTAGTGTCTAGCAGTTATCATGGGAATGTGTTATGTCGTCCTTTCTGTTTAAGGTGTATTTCATAATGGTGGTAAATACATAAGATCCACCCGATCTCTTCGTGGTCTTAATGTCTAGGTGCTAGTCATTCGTCATTACCAAATACCCATCGTGGTGTAGGGTTTTTAAGGTTGAATAGTTATCGAATGTTATATACTAGAACGAACACGACTCGGCATCCTCCTTTTAGTATGGGATTTTGCCTAGCGCTCGCTACATACTTCTAGTCGTTCACGGTCATTCGTGTAAACGGTATGAGATTCTCGTCTTACTATTCCTGGATTTCTTCCGTTCTTACTGAATCGGTGGTTTCTCCTTCGTTATTTTCTTTCTCTATGTCTTAGAGCAGTTAGGTTGCTTATTGTTCCCATTCCTTAGCTTCGCTAGTTCCTATAGACTTATCGATTAAGTATTCTCCTTCATCTTCTTCGATTATGGTTCGTCCGAGCATAGCGACCGTCTGGGATACCTTTGGTTTCTTAGGGTACCATCCCTTCGCGTCTTTATCAGACTTATAGATTAAGCATACGTTATTATAGCATACGGTCTATAAGAGTGAGGCGTGAGCGGTCTTAGTCAATTCGCCCATTCCTATGGTTTCGTATCCTAAGTGAGTTTCGTTCGCTAGTGTATTAATTTATCGCTTACTCTTCGGTATGGGGTTCCAATTTGCTTTCCCTTTCTTAAGTGACCGGCATTTTCGTGTAAAGTGTCCTTTCTTTCTATAGTTATAGTATATGAGGTTCTTCTTGTCTCGTTAGACTGCGTCTAGTTCCATAGGTCTGGGGTTTGTTAAGTGAGCTCACGTAGTTCCTAGTTGATTTCGCCTTTAGTTGGTTCCTTAAGGTTAGCGTTTCCTACCTTAGTTTATAATGTACGGAATGAATCCGAATCCTTAATTACGCTTTTACTATCGTCACGCGTGTTATTAGTTATCAATTCGCATAGCCATAGCGATGTATTTGGTTAAGGTATCTAGTTCTTCGTCTCGATAGAGTTCGTCCTTAACTTCTTCCTTAAGCCCTTTATAGAAGGCTAATATTAAGGGTTCGTCATCCTAATCCAAGCTTGTAGCAATTTGTCTAAACGTGGCTACGTAGTTAGCTATGGATCCTCATTATCTAAGCGTTTTGAGTTTCTCGATGGCTTGTCGTTACTTATTAACGGTTCCAAAAGCTTCCTTAATGGCTTCCTTAAAGTTATCGAAGCTAGCGAAGATGTTTACTATTTCCTAGTTTTGGTCTCGCGGTTCGTTATTAAGGTAGTCCCGTAGGATTAGCTCGAACTAAGTGAGAGCGGTTCCCTTTAGGTAAGTTCCCGCATGGAGGACCTTATTAGGGTCGTTCTTAAGTCTTTCGGGGTAGAATCGGTGGTAGGCCTTAAGTTAAGTGAGGAATCCTTAAAGCGTTCTTAGAGTTCCATTAAAGGAAGTTAGGTACTATGGTTTAATGACTTCGCCGATGTCCTTAGTTTCCATCTAAGTGTAAGTCAGAGTGGTTCCGATGTTAGATGAGGTTAGGGTTGGGGTCGTGCTTAGAGCTATGGTGTGGGTGTTAAAGTATTGCCTAGGGGTGACATAACAGTCCACTAAATAAGAGCTATTAATGTGTGACGTTCGGATCTAACTGTAAAGTAGATAGAGGTCGGTTTATGTTTAATAGGAAGACTAAGGTGTCGTCTAGGTAGGTTGGGGTCACAGTCTGGTGCGAGACTTAGGAACTGGAGCAAGTCGAGCGTTAACTTCTATATTGANTGGAGCGTCGTGATCCCTTATGTGAGGCTCGTCGTGATCCCTCCTGGCTCACGGTGAACCTACGTAGGAGCGCTGCGAGCCTAGCGGCCTTGGGTGATTGGAGGAAAAAGGTGGGCCCCTCCGGAGCACGTGAGGGCCGCATATCGGGTCGTAACACCTAAGGAGTTATCTAAGGAGGAAGGGGGTAAGGCGTTTATCTTACTAACGATAATCTATTACCGCCTCACTCACGCCTTTTATAACCTATATATCGTGTTCACTAATATGAAGTAATAACACTAAGGTGCTTTTAGCCTAACGGGCACTTAACGCCTTATCGTTATAAGTCTTAGTCCTCCCCTTAAGGCCGATTCGTTACTAACTTATAGTAAGCTAACCTTATTGCCTATAAGAACTTAGCCCTAAACCATTAAGCTAAGCTAAACCGAATGGTAGCGCTTATAGTTATTAATACGGTAAGTCCTTAATCTCCTTATTACTAACTCATCACTAACCTAATATATAGCTAAGTTATATCGTCTAGTCCTAAGAGAGTTAGCTAACTTTTAGGCTCTAGCTTACTGACCGTAGCTAAGAGGCATGGAACCGTGCCCTCCGTACGGTCGGGAACTAGGTGTAACTAGCCCTAACCGTTATTAATGCCTATCCTAAGTAAGCGTGATAAGGGGAGCTTTAGGCTTAAATCTTAGGTAAGCTTCTTAAGGTGTAAGGTAGATTCGGTAAGGAAGCGGGGCTATTTCTTATCAGAGTTTTTATTTATATCCTTATCGGTACTTTTTTTTTAATGTAGTTAAGGACCGGGCTAACTTTACTTTTACTTTACTATATGTCCTCATCTCTTATTCGGTCGTGACTCGTTAGTGACTTAGGTGCGTTTCCGTTATGATTTCTAGTAATTAGTAATGAGTTTTAAAGCACTTATATCTTCTTTTACTACTTATTGGTTATATTCTGTAAGCTATCTCTTCCATTTCATAAAGTAATATTTCACCCCCTCCTTAGACTTCTAATCTTTAATAAACTTAACCTCCTATTCGTCTTCTTCTTCCTTAAGGTTAGGTATAGGAAGCTATTCGTCTGATTTATGGTCACGCTTTATTCACGGCTCTAGTTAGCTAATATAAAAGACGTTATGAAGTCTTAAGTATTTCTTTAGGAGGGCTAGTCTATAAGCTTATAAGCCTATCCGTTCTAAGACTCTAAAGGGGCTAATAAATTAAGGTGTAAGTTTCCGATACTTATCCTTAAGGCGGAGGTGTTTTATAGACAGTCTAATAAGGTCTCCCCTTTTTAGCGTCTACTCTTAATGGCGTTCGTTATATCCTTTTACCTACCTTTCCATTACTAACTTTCACGCTTATAAAAGTTACTAACGAAGTGTTATAAGCTTCTCGATACGTACTTTCGTATTTAAGGCCCCTCCCTTCGTAACGTCGTCTTTAACGCGTAGCCGAAACTTAGGGTTATATCCTATAAGTGCTTCGTTTAGTGACATCTTAGTGATAACGCTAATAGCGTTATTATATATAAATTACGCTATACGTAAGAGTCGTGACTAGCTCGTTAAGTTATCGTTATAAAAGTAACGGAGATAATATTCTAACGTCTAGTTAGTCCGCTCCGTCTAACTATCGGTCTATAAGTAAAATGCTATAGATAATCTCTATTTAATCTTAAAATGGTAATAAAGTGAAGACTAAAAGGTACTCATAAAGGTTAACCCCTAATCGCTTATAATTCCTAAAGGCGCTCCGAAGCGTAACTTTACCTCATTATAAAATAACTTTATAACTTAAGGAGCGTTAATCGTAAACGAGACGGGGAAGAACATAAAGTACTTTATGTATTAGTTAACCACTATAAAGATATAATTAGTCTTTAAGGTTTACTTTATATTCACTAATAGTAGTCCCGTGATAAAGTTTATAGTAAGTTCCTATATTAGCCCCTTAAGCCTTAAGAGCGAATCGAGCTTACTATAAAGTTAGTGCCTTTAAGGAACCACTCCTTAGTACGTTAAGCATAACTTAATATATTCCTTCACGTTTAAATCTATACGGTTTTAATAAAACTTCTTAATAAGGAGCTCCTTTATATAGTCTACTTTAAAGTGCCTCACTAAAGGATCGTTATAATATAAGCGTAAGAGTTCTTTACGAATAGTTATCTCTTTAGGCATAAAGATTCGTCCCTTATGTCTAAAGAGGTTCTCCTTATTTACTAACTATAAACTATTTAGGGTAGGTTTAACCCCTTTTCGCTATCACGTCTTAAGATCTTCGCTTTAGCTCTCCTATAAGAGTTAAAGTAAGGGTTTTATTACGGCCCCGTTATAAGGGGCTTCTTAACTCATTACCTTAATGGCTACCTTCCTTAAAACTCACTAATCCTTTATAATCACTCTAATAGCTTAACTAACCTAATAGGTGAGGTGTTACGACCCGATATGCGGCCCTCACGTGCTTCGAAGGGGCCCACCTTTTTCCTCCAATCACCTAAGGCCGCTAGGCTCACAACGCTCCTATATAAGTTCACCGTGAGCTAGGAGGGATCACGACGAGCCTCACATAAGGGATCACGACGCTCTAATATGCGTCGTCTAAGTATATAGACGCGGTCTTAAACCGCCTCCAGTAAGAGCTACTCTAGCTCCTTAGCTATCAATATAGAAGTTAACGCTCGACTTGCTCTAGTTCCTAAGTCTCGCACTAAACTGTGACCCGACCTGCCTAGACGACACCCTAGTCTTTTTGTTAAATATAAACCGATCTCTATCTACCCTATAGTTAGACCCGAACGTTATATATTAATAGCTCTTATTTAGTGGACTGTTATGTTACCCCTAGGCAATACTTCGACACCTACACTATAGCTTTAAGCATGACCCTAACCCTAACCTTATCTAACATTAGAACCACTCTGACTTACACTTAGATGGAAACTAAGGACATTAAAGAAATCATTAAACCGTAATACCTAACTCCTTTTAACGGAGCGTTAGGAACGCTTTAAGGATTCCTCACTTAACTTAAAGCTTACTATCGGTTCTACCCTAAGAGGCTTAAGAGTGACCTTAATAAGGTCCTCTATATAGGAACTTATCTAAAGGGAACCACTCTTACTTAGTTCGAGCCTATTTTACGGGATTACCTTAATAATAAACTATAGGACTAAGACTAAGAAACTATAAACATCTTTACTAGTTTCGCTAACTTTAAAGAAGCCATTAAAGAGGCTTTTAGAACCGTTAACGAATAACGATAAGCCATTAAGAAACTCAAAACACTTAGATAACGAGGATCCGTAATTAACTACGTGGCTATATTCTAATAAATTGCTATAAGCTTAGATTAGGATGACGAACCCTTAATGTCGGCTTTTTACGAAAGACTTAAGGAGGAAGTTAAGGATGAACTCTACCGAGACGAAGAACCTAACACCTTAATTAAGTATATCGCTATAGCTATACGAATTAATAACTAACAATACGCGTAATGATAGTAAAAGCGTAACTAAGGATTCGGATTCATTCCGTACACTATAAACTAAGGTAAGAAACGCTAATCATAAGGAACTAACTAAAGGCGAAATCAACTAGGAATTATGTAAGCTTACTTAACAAACCCCAGACCTATAGAACTAAACGTAATTTAATGAGATAAGAAGAACCTTATATACTATAATTATGGAAAGAAAGGACACTTTACATAAGAATGCCAGTCACTTAAGAAAGGGAAAGCAAATTGGAACCCTATATCGGAGAGTAAACGATAAATTAACATATTAGTGAATAAAACCCGCTTAGGATATAAAATCATAAGAATAGGCGAATTAATTAGGACCACTCACGCCTTACTCTTATAGACCGTATGTTACGATAACGTATGTTTAATCTATAAGTCCGATAAAGACGTAAAGGGATGGTACCTTAAGAAACTAAAGGCACCTTAAATAATCGCTATGCTTAAACGAACCATAATCGAAAAAGACGAAGGAGATTATTCGGTTAACGAGTCTATAAGGATTAGCGAAGCTAAGGAATGGGAACAATAAGTAACCTAACTACCCTAGGATATAAAGAAAGAAAATAACGAAGGAAAAACTACCGATTTAGTAAGAATAAAAGAAATCCGAGAATAGTGGAACGAGAATCTCATACCGTTCGTATAAATGACCGTAAATAACTAAAAGTGTGTAACGAGCGCTAAGCAAAATCCCATGCTAAAAGGAGGATGTTAAGTCGTGTTCGTTTTAGTATATAACATTTAATAACTATTTAACCTTAAAAACCTTACATCACGATGGGTATTTAGTAATGACGAACGACTAGCACCTAAACATTAGGACCACGAAGAGATCGGATAGATCTTATATATTTACCACCATTATGAGAATACCTTAAATAGAAAGGACGATATAATACATTCCTATAATAACTACTAGACATTAGAATTACCTAACTATACACTTAGGAAGAGGCGGAGTACCTCCATTTCGTGTATCGTAACGAAGAAGCTTAAGTGGTAGCTTTATAATATAACTCACTAAAAGTCTATCTCTTAGATAGCGACCCTAAAGATAGGTATAACTATAAACGGGAGGACTATAAGATATATATATTATATAAGGTACACTAATGGCATAAAAAACGACGAGAGGAAATTTAACGACACTAAGAAGACGACGAACAATACAAACGACTTAAGTAAGCACAAATAGAGATATTATAGCGGAAACGTAAGGGAAGGTAAGATCCTAAGAAGGTATTAAAGCACGTCCTTAAATGTTAGGAATGCGTCTTAGAAGCCTTATTATGTTATGATGACATCCTAGACCCTATAAGTAACCTATACTTTAAAGGATTTAACTTCTTTCAGAATAAAGAAACCCAATTAGGACAAAAGGAACGATAGGAAGAAATTAGGAAGAAACTCCCTATAACTTACGTATATAAAAGCTTATCGGAGAATAACGATAAGGAAAGCGTTTACGATTCTAACGGATATAGAAACACGAGACTAGTGAATCTTAATCTAAGAGAACAGTACTATTAGCTAACAAACCTAAGAACCAAGACACTTAGGCATTACCTTTACGAACTCTTCCTATATAAGGAATGCAATAAGAAGGAAGACCTAAAGAAACATATAAACGAGATGTATTACCTTTAGGCTAGAAACTTCAATTTCGTAACGAAATAGACGAATAACTTAAGACTCGCTACAGTTTAGGAAGAACTTAAAGAAGTAAGTAACGTATAATAATGCGCACATAGAAATAAGAATAACTAAGTAAAAAACGACTAGCGTCATTTATAAAAGGGCTATAAAATGACTTAAACACCTTAAGGACCCTTTACGCGATATAAGTAAATCGCGGTATGAAAACGGTCTTAAATGTCTAGATTTAGGGACATTACATATAAGCACTATTAGATAGTGATGCGATAGGAAATTACATATCCTTAGCTATAGTTAACCACTACTAGCTACTATAATATCAAAAAGTCGAGCCTTATAGGCTATATAACATCGAAGGCGACGCCTTTAACTATAATGGTGGGAAAGTCGACATAAAGACTAATCATCTTAACATATCTATTTAAGGACACTATAAGTAAGTTAGTTTCGATATTATGAACCTATTTAGTTACGATCTAATACTTAATCACTTATGGCTTTAAGAAAGTAACCTTATAATCGATTAGCACACTAGCTAGCTACGATGGATGGATACCGTAACGCGTAACGATCATTTACGACTAAAAGAAGCGAAATTTCGTAACGACTTAGCCTTTAAAGAAGCTTCATAAAGAAGCTATAAGCGAGCCATATAGGTAATAACGTTAAAAGAAACGATAATAGCTATAATAACGACTTAAAAGAGCCTATAACCTAATATACGATATAAATAATCATGAAAACATAATAAACGAATCAAGAGGATAATTACACTCTTTAAACGGCACTTAAGCCACGTCAATAAGACACTTAGTTAATAAAAAGAAACGCCTTTAGAAAACGAAGATAGAATAAAGAACGTCCTTAAAGAATACCATAAATATAACAAACTATTTTAAGAAAAACTTAATATAGGATTGTCGGAATATAGCTAATAGGACTACGAAATCTACCTTAAGGACGGAGCTACGACTAAATTCTATAAAATCTATAACCTTAACGAGACGTAACTTATTACATTACGGGAATATCTAGACGATAAACTTACTAAAGGCTACATTTAGCTATCTAAATCGGAAGTAAGATACTTAGTAATGTTCGTTCTAAAGAAAAATGGGAAGTTACGGTTAGTTATGGATTACTAATAGCTTAATGATGTCACCATTAAGGACCGAACACTATTATCGCTTATCTCTAAATTGTAAGATAAGCTTTACGGTAAGAAGTACTTCACGGCTCTTAACCTAAAGGACGCCTATAATCTCATCCGCATTAAGCTTAGAGATGAATGGAAGACAGCCTTTCGAACTAAGTTCAGACTATTTAAGTACTTAGTCATGCCTTTTAGTCTAACTAATACCTTAACGTCATTTTAGCGAATGATTAATATAGTATTATAAGAGTACTTAAATATCTTCGTTATTATGTATTTAGATGACATCCTAATCTTCTCGGAAACCCTTAAAGAACATAAGGATTATATATATAAGGTACTCTAAACGCTATAAGATGCGAAACTCCTCGTTAAACTTACGAAAAGCCACTTTTACGTTTAGAAAGTGGAATTTCTTAAATATATTATCACCTTAAATGAGATTTAGATAGACCTAAAGAAAATCGAATTAGTGCGTAACTAGCTAACACTTAAGAACGTGAAGGATATGTAAGCCTTTATTAAACTCGCTAATTATTACTAACGCTTTATATAAGATTTTGGTAAGATCGTAGCACCACTTATAAACCTCATAAAAGGATTAACGAAATTCGAATGGACAGAAGGATATTAATAAGCCTTCGATAAAATTAAGGATACGATCACTTTAAACGTAATCTTAATAACCTTTAACCCTAAACGATAAGTAGAATTAGAAACTAACGCTTTAGACTTTATAATTAGTACTTAAATCGGATAACGAGATGATAAGGAAAGACTCTAACTAATCACCTTTTACTCTAAGAAACTTCACGAAGTAGAACTTAACTACCTAATTTACGATAAGGAGTTCCTAGCTATTATCTAAGCATTTCAGGAATTTCGACATTACCTTATAGGAAGCAAACATAAGGTTAAGGTCTATACTAACCATAAGAATATTGCATACTTCGCTATAACGTAAGAACTTAGTAAACGATAATTAAGATACACTAAATTCTTAGCTAATTTTGATTTCGAAATTATTTACCGAAAGGGATTAGAAAATAGTAGAGCTAACGCTCTTAGCTAACGACTAGACTATAATATAAGAGAAGCGAAAGCAATAAGATAACTCTTATAGCTTAATAAATAAGGAAACCTTAAATAGCGATCATTAAATACTATTACCTATAAGGTAGAAGTTATTAACGATTTGCATAATGAGATTAAGGAAACCAATGCATTATATTAAGGACACGAAGTGGAGCTTAGAATCACTAATAAAGGAAATGGAAACGAATATAACGGAAAAATATAGATTCCTAACGTAAGAAACNAAAGAAATCTATATATACTTAACGTTAGGACACTAAGGAATTCGAAGAACCCTCGAAAGGATCCGAAAGACTTACGACTACCGAGGAATTAAGAACGATATCATATATATCATAAAAGAATGTAAAGACTATATATAAGTAAAGGCAACACGATACAAACCATATAGAGAGCTTAAACCTCTATTAGTGCCAACACGACTATAAGAATTAATCGCTTTTAATTACATCACGAAACTACCCCTATTAAGAGAGCTTATAATGGATATAGTTTACGATAGCATCTTTATTATTACCGATAGACTCATAAAGTACGGATATTTCATTCCCTATAAGGAAGTGAGTAACTCCGAAGAACTTATATACACTTTTCTTAAAGTCATTATTAGTAATCACGGATTACCTAAGGAAATCATCTCGGATAGAGGAACGACATTTGCCTCTAAATTTTAGCAAGCCCTTATGGCATAACTTAAATTGAAACATAAATTAAGTATAGTATACTATCCTCAGACGGACGGACAAACCGAAAGGCTTAACTAAACTCTAAAACAATACCTACGGTGCTACATTAATTACGAATAGGATAACTGGGTCTTAAAGCTACTAACGGCTCAACTTGCTTATAACAGCTCAATCGCCGAATTAACCTAACTTACGCTAATGTACGCTAACTATAGGTATAACCTAGAAGCCTACCGAACTCTAAAGGAAGGACTACTTACGGAAAAAGCTATACTTATAGCTAACTAACTACGCTCATTACACTTATAGATGCGAAAAGAACTTAAGTACGTACGCTAACGGATGGCACATTACCACAATAAGAAAAGATCGAGGGGACCGATCTTTAAGAGAGGAGATATGGTTTACCTACTCTAACGAAATTTCACGATAAATCGACTAAGTTCGAAACTCAATTATAAGAAAGTTAGACCATTTAAGATTGTAGAAAAACTTTTAGACACTAACTACTAACTATCACTACCCTAAACGATAAAAATGTATAATATCTTTTACATTTCACTACTTAAACTAGCACTTAGAAACGCAAAATAATAACTATACATTAAAGTCCATGAAGAAGAATACGAACCTAAACGAATACTTAATAAACAAATCATAAATAGAGAAATCAAATATCTCATTAGATAGAAGGGGTATAATAACGCTAAAAATATATAAGAACTAGCTAGGCACTTAAAGAACTGCTACCGCCTCTTATAATAGTATCACTAAAGGGTCCGCTAGGAGATGTTACTAGCTAGCTAATATCTCTAAACTCGTTGCTTAGTCCAAATTGGGACTAATCCACCTCGTCCGGGACACCTAAGCTCTAAAGGTCGTTAACTACTTAGTTTTCGTGAGCATTTAGGGCGGGAAGGACCTCGCTCTCCCGTTTTAGTTCATCTATGTTATAATGGAATAACTCCTCGCTCTTAGCCTTCACCCCGTTACGTATCTAACGGATACGAGCTAAGTGAGATATGGTAGCGGACAGTTTAGCTTAAAGCTCGATTAAATCATCTTCCGTCTTTATGGCTTCCTAGTCTAGCTTTTTTTACTGTTCGATTAGACGACTTACTAGGAGGAGTTAGGGAAGGACACTAAAAGCAAGACGGGGTTAGAAAGACTCATAAGAATTGCCAATAAGGACCCCATCATAACTACGGCCTCTCCGTATATATTCACTATAGTCTTTCCGATTAGCGGCAAATTTGTAGGATTTCTTATGTCGAAAACAATAGGTGCATAGCATCTCAGAACGATCACCATTTAGTGCGATAAAAGTAGCGACGTTTTCACGTTTAACGGTTTTGTGGCTATGGGATTTCTAAATACGATTTAGCATTTTGGTTAGCCACGAAAGGGGAAGGAAAAGGAGGAAGTTAACGAACTAACAAAATAGGGAGATAGGCGCGTTTTGACCGATCTTAGGGTAAGATCTAAAGAGAGGAGACATTATGTTACGACCTGATATACAGCCCTTATGTGCCTTAAAGGGGCCTACCTTTTTTCTCTAATCACTTAAGACCGTGAGGCTTATAACGCTCTTACACTAGCTTACTGTAAGCCTAAGAGGGATTATGACGAGCCTTACCTAAGGGATCACGACGCTCTAACACACGCCGCCTAAGTATATAGACGCGGCCTTAAACCGTCCCCCGTAAGAGCTACTCTAGCTCCTTAGCTATCAATATAGAAGTTAACGCTTAACTTGCTCTAATTCCTAAGTCTCGCACTAAACTATGACCCGAACTGCCTAGACGACACCCTAGTCTTTCTGTTAAACATAAACCGACCTCTATCTGCCTTACAGACAGACCCGAACGTCACATTCCTCTATCTGAGATGATTTCCTCAAGTAGTCCGTAGATATTAATAATGACTTTAAGAAAAGTATATATAAGTTCTTCGGAGTTACTCACTTCCTTATAGGGAATGAAATATCCGTACTTTATAAGTCTATCGGTAATAACGAAGATACTATCGTAAACTATATCCGTTATAGGTTCTTTCGATAATAGTAGTTTCGTAATGTAGTTAAAGGTAATTAACTCTTATGGTCGTGTTAGTACGGGTAGAGGCTTAAGCTCTCCGTATAGTTTATATCGTGATGCTTTTACTTATATATAGTCTTTATATTCTTTTATAATGCGTATAACATTATTCTTAATTCCTTAATAATTATAGGTCCTTCGGATCCTTTTAAGGGTTCTTCGAATTCCTTAGTGTCCTAACGTTAGGTATGCATAGATTTTTTTGATAACCCTTTCTTATAGGTTTCTTACGTTAAGAATCCATATTTTTCTATTATATTCGTTTCCGTTTCCTTTATTAATGACTTTAGGTTTCACTTCGTGTCCCTAATATAATACATTAGTTTCCTTAATCTCATTATGCAAATCGTTAGTTACTTCTATCTTATAGGTAATAGTATTTAATAATCGCTATTTAAGGTTTCCTTATTTATTAAGCTATAGGAGTTATCCTATTACTTTCGCTTCTCTTATATTATAGTTTAGTTATTAGCTAAAAGCGTTAGCTTTACCGTTTTCTAATCCCTTTCGGTAAATAATTTCGAAATCGAAATTAGCTAAGAATTTAGCGTATCTTAATTATCGTTTACTAAGTTCTTACATTATAGTGAAGTATATAATATTCTTATAGTTAGTATAGACCTTAACCTTATGTTTACTTCCTATAAGGTAATGTCGAAATTCCTTAAATACTTAGATAATAGTTAAGAACTCCTTATCGTAAATTAGGTAATTAAGTTTTACTTCGTGAAGTTTCTTAAAGTAAAAGGCGATTAGTTAGAGTCTTTCCTTATTATCTTATTGTCCGATTTGAGCACTAATTACGAAGTCTAAGGCGTTAGTTTCCAATTTTACTTATCGTTTAGGGTTAAAGGTTATTAAGATTACGTTTAAAGTGATCGTATCCTTAATTTTATTAAAGGCTTATTAGCATCCTTCTATCTATTTAAATTTCGTTAATCCTTTCATAAGGTTCGTAAGTAATGTTACGATCTTATTAAAATCTCGTATAAAGCGTTAGTAATAGTTAGCGAGTCTAATAAAGGCTTATATATCCTTCACGTTCTTAAGTATTAGCTAGTTACGTACTAATTCGATTTTCTTCAGCTCTATCCGAATCTTATTTAAGGTGATAATATATTTAAGAAATTCCACTTTCTAAACGTAAAAGTGACTTTTCGTAAGTTTAACGAGGAGTTTCGTATCTTATAGCGTTTAGAGTACCTTATGTATATAATCCTTATGTTCTTTAAGGGTTTCCGAGAAGATTAGGATGTCATTTAGATACATAATAACGAAGATGTTTAGGTACTCTTACAATACCGTATTAATCATTCGCTAAAACGACGCTAAGACATTAGTTAGACTAAAAGGCATAACTAAGTACTTAAATAGTCCGAACTTAGTTCAAAAGGCTATCTTCCATTCGTCTTTAAGCTTAATGTAGATAAGATTATAAGCGTCCTTTAGGTTAAGAGCTATAAAGTACTTCTTACCGTAAAGCCTATCTCGTAGTTTAAAGATAAGCGGTAATGATGTTCGGTCCTTAATGGTAATATCGTTAAGCTACCGGTAGTTCATAACTAACCATAGCTTCCCATTTTTCTTTAGAACGAATATTATTAAGTATCTTACTTCCGATTTAAATAGCTAAATGTAGCCTTTAGTAAGTTTATCGTCTAGATATTCCTATAGTGTAGTAAGTTACGTCTCGTTAAGGTTATAGATTTTATAGAACTTAGTCGTAGCTCCGTCCTTAAGGCAGATTTCGTGGTCTTATTAGCTATATTCTAATAGTCTTATATTAAGTTTTTCTTAGAGTAGTTTGTTATATTTATAGTATTCTTTAGGGACGTTCTTCATTCTATCTTCGTTTTTTAAGGGCGTTTCTTTTTGTTAATTAAGTGTCTTATCGACGTGGCTTAAGTGCCGTTTAAGGAGTGTAATTATCCTCTTGATTCGTTTATTATGTTTTCGTGATTATTTATATCGTATATTAAGTTATAAGCTCTTTTAAGTCGTTATTATAATTATTATCGTTTCCTTTAACGTCATTACCTACACGGCTCGCTTATAGCTTCCTTATGAAGCTTCTCTAAAGGCTAAGTCGTTACGAAATTTCGCTTCTTCTAATCGTAAATAATCGTTACGCGTCGCGGTGTCTATCCATTATAGCTAGCTAATACGCTAATTAATTATAGGGTTACTTTCCTAAAGCTATAGGTAACTAAGTATTAAATCGTAACCAGATAGGTTTATAACATCGAAACTAACTTACTTATAGTGTCCTTAAATAGATATGTTAAGATAATTAGTCTTTATGTTAACTTTCCCACCATTATAGTTAAAGGCGTCGCCTTCGATATTACATAGCCTATAAGGCTCGACTTTTTAATGTTATGGTAGCTAGTAGTGATTAACTATAGCTAAGGATATGTAGTTTCCTATCGCATCACTATCTAATAGTGCTTATATACGATGTCCTTAAATCTAGACATCTAAGACCGTTTTTATGCCGCGATCTGCCTATGTCGCGTAGAGGGTCCTTAAGGTGTTTAAGTCATTCTATAGCCCTTTCATAAATAACGCTAGTCGTTTTTTGCCTAATTATTCTTATTTCCGTGTGCGTATTATTATACGTTACTCACTTCTTTAAGTTCTTCCTAAACTGTAACGAGTCTTAAGTTATTCGTTTATTTCGTTACGAAATTGAAGTTTCTAGCCTAAAGGTAGTACATCTCGTCTATATGTTTCTTTAAGTCTTCCTTCTTATTGCATTCCTTATATAAGAAGAGTTCGTAAAGGTAGTGCTTAAGTGTCTTAATTCTTAGGTTTGTTAGTTAATAGTACCGTTCTCTTAGATTAAGATTCACTAATCTCGTGTTTTTATATCCGTTAGAATCGTAAACGCTTTCCTTATCGTTATTCTCCGATAAGCTTTTATATACATAAATTATAGGGAGTTTCTTCCTAATCTCCTCTTATCGTTCCTTCTATTTTAGTTAGGTTTCTTTATTTTAAAAGAAGTCGAATCTTTCGAAGTATAGGTTACTTATAAGGTTTAAGATGTTATCATAACGTAATAAGGCTTTTAGGACGTATTCCTAGCATTTAAGGACGTGTTTTAGTACCTTCTTAAGATCTTACCTCCCCTTACGTTTTCGTTATAACATCTCTATTTATACTTACTTAAGTCATTCGTACTGTTCGTCGTCTTCTCGGTGTCGTTAAATTTCCTCTCGTCGTTTTTTATGCTATTAGTGTACCTTATATAATATATACATCTTATAGTCCT
>JPKY01000076.1:0-119577 GCA_000769265.1 Hapsidospora chrysogenum ATCC 11550
TCTTTCTGTTAAACATAAACCGACCTCTGTCTGCCCTGCAGTCAGACCCGAACGTCACACTATAGTAGCTAATAGTGGTTAACTATAGCTAGGGATATGTAGTTACCCATCGCACCACTATCTAATAGTGCTTATATGCGATGTCCCTAAATCTAGACATCTAAGACCGTTTTCATACCGCGATCTGCCTATATCGCGTAGAGGGTCCTTAGGGTGTTTAAGTCATTCTATAGCCCTTTTATAAATGACGTTAGTCGTTTTTTGCCTAGTTGTTCTTATTTCTGTGTGTATATTGTTATGCATTGCTCGCTTCTTTAAGTTCTTCCCAAACTATAGCGAGTCTTAGGTTATTCATTTATTTCGTCATGAAGTTAAAGTTTCTAGCCTAAAGGTAGTATATCTTATCTATATGTTTCTCCAGGTCTTCCTTCTCATTGCATTCTTTACATAAGAAGAGTTCGTAAAGGTAGTGCTTAAGTGTCTTGGTTCCCGGGTTTGTTAGTTAATAGTACCGTTCTCTTAGATCGAGATTCACTAGTCTCGTGTTTCTATATCTATCGGAATCGTAAACGCTTTCCTCATTGTCGTTCTCCGATAAGCTTTTATATACGTAGGTTATAGGGAGTTTCTTCCTGATTTCTTCCTATCGTTCCTTTTATCCTAATTAGGTTTCTTTATTCCGAAAGAAGTCGAATCCTTCGAAGTATAGGTTGCTTATAAGGTCTAGGATGTCGTCATAACGTAGTAAGGCTTTTAGGACGCATTCCTAGCATTTAAGGACGTGCTTCAGTACCTTCTTAGGGTCCTACCTTCCCTTACGTTTCCGCCGTAGCATCTCTATCTATGCTTGCTTAAGTCGTTCGTATTGTTCGTTGTCTTCTCGGTGTCGTTAAATTTCTTCTCGTCGTTTTTTATACTATTATTATACTTTATACGCTATATGCATCTCATAATCCTCTCGTTCGTAGTTATATCCATTTTTAGGGTCGCTATTTAGGAGACAAACTTCTAGTGAGTTATACTATAAGGCTACCACCTGAGCTTCTTCGTTACGATGCACGAAACGGAGGTACTTTACTTCTTCTTAGGTATATAGTTAAGTGATTCTAGTGTTTAGTAGTTATCGTAGGAATGTGTTATGTCGCCCTTTCTATTTGAGGTGTATCTCGTAATGGTGGTAAATATATGAGATCCACCCGATCTCTTCGTGATCTTAATGTTTGGGTGCTAGTCGTTCGTCGTTGCTAAATACCCATTATGGTGTAGGGTTTTTAAGGTCGAATAGTTATCGAATGTTATATGCTAGAACGAACACGACTTAGCATCCTCCTTTTAGTATGGGATTTTGCCTAATGCTTATTGTACACTTCTAGTCGCTTATAGTCATTTATGCGAACGGCACGAGATTTTCATCCTACTATTCCCGGATTTCTTCTATTCCTACTAAGTCAGTGGTTTCTCCTTCGTTATTTTCTTTCTTTATATCTTAGAGTAGTTAGGTTGCTTATTATTCCTATTCCTTAGCTTCGTTAGTCCCTATAGACTCGTTAATTAAGTATTCTCCTTTATCTTCTTCGGTTATGGTTCGTTTAAGTATAGCGACCGTTTAGGATGCCTTTAGTTTCTTAGGGTACCATCCCTTTACGTTTTTATCGGACTTATAGATTAAACATACGTCGTTATAGCATACGGTCTATAAGAGTGAGGCGTGAGTGGTCTTAGTCAATTCGCCCATTCCTATGGTTTCGTACCCTAAGTGGGTTTCGTTCGCTAATGTGTTGATTTATCGCTTACTCTTCGGTATAGGGTTCTAATTTGCTTTCTCTTTCTTAAATGACCGGCATTTTTATGTAAAGTGTCCTTTCTTTCCGCAATTATGGTATATAAGGTTCTTCTTATCTCGTTGAACTACGTCTAGTTCTATAGGTTTGGGGTTTGTTAAGTGAGCCCACGTAGTTCTTAGTTAATTTCGCCTTTAGTTAGTTCCTTAAGGTTAGCGTTTCTTACCTTAGTTTATAGTATATAGAATGAATCCGAATCCTTAGTTACGCTTTTACTATCGTCACGCGTATTATCGGTTATTAATTCGCATAGTTATGGTAATGTATTTAGTTAAGGTGTCTAGTTCTTCGTCTCGGTAGAGTTCGTCCTTAACTTCCTCTTTAAGTCCTTTATAGAAGGCTAACATTAAGGGTTCGTCGTCCCAATCCAAGCTTGTAGTAATCTGTCTGAACGTGGTTACGTAATTAGCCGCGGATCCTCGTTATCTAAGCGTTTTGAGTTTCTCGATGGCTTATCGTTACTCGTTAACGGTTCTAAAAGCTTCCTTAATGGCTTCCTCAAAGTTGTTAAAGCTAATGAAGATGTTCACTATTTCCTAGTTTTAGTCTCGCGGTTCGTTATTAAGGTAGTCCCGTAGGATTGGCTCGAATTAAGCGAGAGCGGTTCCCTTTAGATAAGTTCCCACGTGGAGGACCTTATCGGGGTCGTTCTTAAGCCTCTTAGGGTAGAACCGATAGTAAGCCTTAAGTTAAGTGAGGAATCCTTAAAGCGTTCCTAAAGTTCCATTAAAGGAAGTTAGGTGCTATGGTTTAATAATTTCGCCAATGTCCTTAGTTTCCACTTAAGTGTAAGTTAGAGTGGTTCTAATGTTAGATAAGGTTAGGGTTAGGGTCGTGCTTAGAGCTATAGTGTGGGTATTAAAGTATTGCTTAGGGGTGACATAGCAGTCCACTAAATAAGAGCTATTAATGTGTGACGTTCGGGTCTGACTGTAAGGCAGATAGAGGTCAGTTTATGTTTAACAGAAAGACTAGGGTATCGTCTAGGCAGGTTGGGTTATAGTTTAGTACGAGACTTAGGAACTGGAGTAAGTTAAGCGTTAACTTCTGTATTAATAGCTAAGGAGCTGGAGTAGCTCTTACTGGAGGCGGTTTAAGACCGCGTCTATATACTAGGGTGATCACACTAATCGTGTGGGTGTTATATGGTGATTGAGGTGAGCGATCTCCCTGATCACGTCTGTGTTGTAAGTGATTAAGGTGATCGGTTCGTAATTGGGAGGAAAGAAAGTGGGGCCCTTGGCACCTTACGTGTAGGCCGCAGAACGGGCCGTAATAGTGAACCTATATAGGAGCGTTATGAGCCTAGCGGCCTTAGGTGATTGGAGGAAAAAGGTGGGCCCCTACGAAGCACGTGAGGGCCGTATATCGGGTCGTAATAACTAAGCAATGCGTTAATTAGCACTAATATTAGTACCGGTATTTAGACTACCTACGCCCCTTTAGGACGTGGCACTACCCATATAGCGACGATTCGCCGCCGTACCGGTTAGCGTCGTATTTATATAATAGATCCCGCTACGTTAAGAGGCTAACGTGCTAGCTTAGCTAAGCGCGTGAGGGTGGCGAGGCGGCGTTATTAGTGAGGGGCGGGCTTTTTCCTAACCTCTTACTATAATAGAATTAATTAATAAAGGGATTGTTAGGAGTTAACGATAAGGAGATAATACGCGGGCGAGTCGATATTGAAAAGTAAGCTCTTCGATTAATAAAAAGGATAAGGAGGAGAAAAATAAAAGGAAGAGGGGTGGAGGGGTAGAAGATAATTAGTGCGTAGGTATTACGGGGGAGTTAGCCCTAACCCTATATAACCCCACTTCCTTAGTGGGTCGGCACCGTCCACCTATAGTTAAGGATAGCCACCCTTAGGGGGGGGATAGTTATAACGGATAAGTTAGGTAACTAAGTGGTGTAACCCCGCTATACTTAGGAGACACCCCCGCCTTAGTCTCGAGGCAGTAGTGATTAATTATTATAGGTAGTAACGCTACCTAACTTAAGGTGACTACACCCTTTAAGCTTAGAACTCTCTAAGCTTTAGTCTTAATATTGGAATAGAGCTACCGTTACCTCTTAGCCTTTACCTAGCTACTTTATACACCTTCTACTTATTATAGCGAGAATAATAAATGGTAGGATAGCCTAGCTACGCGCGTTAATGCCTTAGACTATAGTTGCCTATTCTTAGTTACTAAGCTAGGCTAATTTAGCCCTCGTATGGCTATCTAATGTTATAATAACCATACTTACGAAGATAATGCCTATTAGGAAGCCGGTCTCGTCGAAGTTATAAGTATCGTTATTTAGGATCCCGTATATAGCCTTTATGTTCCGTACGAGATTAAACTAAGGGTTAATAATCTCTAGATCTTCGCATTTAACCCTCTAATAGTTATATTTATAAGACTAACGTGTATTAAGCTCTAGCTAGCGTTTAACGAATCTATAAGCCTAAAGCTTGCTAATAAGTAGCGCGTCGCGTACGCGTAGAAAGTGGTTAGCTATTTCTTTAACACCACATAGCCGAGGAGGAAATGATCGCGTTATTAGGTTAAGTACGTATTAAATAATAGCCTACTCCTCTAATTCCGTAAGATTCGTTAACTTAGGCTTGGTATCGCGTCGGGCAGACCGATCGGCGTGACGTTAAGTAAGAGTTATATGATTGACCTTATAGATCTTTACTATAGCTCTAAGGCTTAGCCTTAGGTCTTTTTGAAGAGATTCGATAGTAAGAGTAATCCTACTTTCGTACGAAGGTGTAGTCATTTCTTATTGTGGAGGAATTTCGTATTAAGTTAAAATATGACGCGTTATGGTGGAATGTGGCACACTCGCTAATGTGGCACACTTACTGATAAAGTACGTTATTCTATATAACTATTGTACCAAGAAGTATAATTCTCATTGATAATACCCGTACAGACTATGCATATGGGGCCAATTTAAACCCCCTGCCAACCTCCTTTTGCCGAGTTTGAATTGCAGGTGCTCGTACTGTCCACTCACCCAGCAATTTCATCTGGACTCGGACGCGCACCTGTGGCGTAATTAACAGTGTGACTGTTATGCGGTGAATGGGGGCCAGCCAAAACGTGAAAAAGTCGCGATTCGCGGCAGCTCTCACCATCCCCATCAGCCTGATCCGACCCTGACCAGAGAACATCAATCCCCCATCACCGGCATTGCAAAAATGCTTCCATCGGTGGTCAGGAGCGTCTACTGCCAGTACAAGGCTGACACAGACATCGTGGCCAACTGGCTGGGAACCACGGCCAATGCTCACGGGTTTTACGACCAACAGCAAGCGGCGGCCGCGGCGGCGGGACACTCTGGTAGTAATCCTGCCGCCGCTCGCAATGGCGGCAATGGCAGCAGGCTGAAGGGCAAAGGCCGGAAGAAGAATCAGGCCAAGAAGTAGACGACGACTCCTGGCGCTGGTGCCGCCTTTGCCGCCGGCAACCAAAGTGCACATGGGAAGAACTACGTCCTCAAGCTCAACGAATTCGAACCCATGGCTGTCTTCATTGCCAACAAGGATACGAATGACCATCGAGTTCCATCGAGTTTTGTCATTGCTCTCGACAAAGCGATAAGAGGTTCGTTTGGCTGTGAACCGGATGGTGTATCTCATTGAGACAGCAAGCAATCATTATACTGACCACTCTATCGCCAGAGCGAAAGGAATTCTTCAAGCATCTGGCTCAAAGCAACGTCCCACTCGAGGAAAAGTCAACATAGTCACACGCCTTCTTCGTCAATATACTGGAGAAAGTCCGTGGCCATCTCCAGCCGCTCATTGAAGCTACCCTGGCCCAGACTAAGCGGCCGAAGAAGGATGCTGCCGCTGATGCTGCTGCTGGTGCGGCCCCCAGTGAGTCGCCAAAGTCATAAAAGAACATCTTTGACGTTCTCGAGGCGTATGAACCCTCACAGACTTTCCTGGACGCTCCGGATGTTGCCCCCTCCCCCAAACCATCTACGGGTATCGAGTATACTGCGGAGCCCGACACATCCTTCCCCGAGGCCCTCTTCGCCTTCATATCCCTTCTCCTTCAGTATCGAGATCTCCGCCTAGAGATCAATAAGCTGTGGGCTGAATGGCTTGGCAACGCTGGATCTAGGAGCCGTGTCCGTCGCCACGAACATGGCCTTTGAATTGGCCCAGTCCATGGAGAATGAGATCAAGCCGCTCCTTGACGCCCACGGCGCCATCCCCGTTCATACTCCTTCAGTACTTCAATATCCTGTGCGACATTAACGGCATCGACGGCGCGAACAAAGAAAGACCCACGGACCAGTATAATCTAAAAACTTACGATTTGGCCAAGACGTGCCTGGCAAACACCTTGGCGCTGTTGAATGATTATAAAATTGCCAATGGCGGTGACACAGTCGTCACCCCTTACAATGGCAAGTTCGGCTGGTACGACGAGGAACCAGGCAGCAACGCGGAAATGAACCGCGGGAAGCTCGAGCAGGACAGAGCGGCACTGATGGAGATCCTACCCGATCTGCAGTTCCTGGCCTCCAACCCGGGTCGAGGTGCCGTGGAGGACGAGCTCACCCGCGGCGTCGGGAAACTGATCGATGTCCGGACGGAGGCCAACAGCTGTCCCATGTGGCTTGCCTTTGCCTTCCAGGTCTACCTCGACATTCTGCAAAACATGGGCGAAATTTGTGACGAAGAACACGAGGAGATGCGACAGGCGAGCATTCGTGCCCAAGAGTCCATGGCCACGTCCCCAAGTCTCCAGAGCGCCTGAAAGTTCTCAGAACAGCCAAGAAATGGGACATGGATCCCATCAAGACATCCCGCGATTACATGGTCTCTCTGGGCCTGACACCGGCCAGAGACATTCGGGCCTTCAAAGACCCTTGGTCGGAACCCCCTGTACTGTGGTCTCATCGTCCACAACATTCGCTGTACCATGCACTACCAGGGCGTCACTTACGCCGCTACACCTGGCGCCATCATGTGCGTGACGCAGCTGTACTATGCCCTTCGGCAGGAGGGGCTACTTCCCGAAGATCTCGTCTGGGAGGATCTAGATACGTTCATTTCGATGCAGGGCAGTGAGGCCTTTTTCGTCGGAAACCAGCCACCAACAGACCGCGAGGGCCACTACAAGAACTTCATCATATCCCTTGGGATATCCACCAGTAGCTGGGCACCCCCGAAGCGGAAAAACAAGAAGGCCAATATCCATGCCGGTACCAGGCGCAATATGAAATTCATGGCTTTCACCTCGCTCAAGACCAATAACCGCATAGTGTCTTCAGCAGGAGACCAGCCCCCATCGACGGCGGAAGTGATTCAAAACGTCCTGCAGAGCGGCCGCCGGCATGCACTGCTGGATGGAAAGGGGCATGTGAGGCCTGGCATGAAGACCAAGGCCCCAGAAGCAGCATCGGTATGTCGAGAGCCCTTGTACACTCTGGTGTCATGGAATCGTGATGCTGATTATCTACGTATCTAGTTTTGGCCTGATGAACACACCCCGGCGGGCCTCATCCGTACGCTCGCCGAAGACATCAACGCCGAAGTTGCCGATCTCGACTTTGACATTTTCACCCTGCACAACAAAACCTGGGACCTCCTCCAAAGGATGCGAGACCACACCAGGGAGCTGTACGGTGATCGACCTAGCGGTACCGCGGCCAGATCAACTTCCCCTGATCGTCGGCTACGTCTTGGCCACCGCCGCTGGGCGGATTGATGTGAATGCGGGCCCGCCGCAAGCGCAGAGGGACGACCTGCTGCTTGTGGCGGGGCGCATTATGCGTCAGTTCCTGGAGGAGGGCCACGGGCGCGTCGTCAAGGATCTCGCGGCGAAAGACCTTAATATCCATAAACGTGTGGAGGACTTGGAATTCGAGGATGATGATCCGTCGGCGATTAATTATATGAAGAGGAAGATCGACAAACAGAGCCTGACTGGGCCTATTTGTCCGGTGCAGTGATGTCGGATCTGCCTTGAGACTTTCATGGCCAGAGGAGAGATATGAAGCAGGGACAGCTTATGACTTTTGTACATATCTTGTGGTATAACCCATGCTGTAAAGTATGGTGTAATTGGACGAGGAATGTATTCGGGGCCATGTTCTTGATGTATCTCGGCCATCCCCATTCCCGCTTGTAGTGAGTATCTATGATGGATGAGAGCCAGGTAAACTCTACAGCCCGAAAGAAAGGAGCACTCGGGTGAGTGCCTGATACACCACGCTCGGGTGTATTGAACACGAGGTTCTCAAATTTGCTCGGTCCTAATACTCCTCTTGGGCCTATACTTAGGCATAGAAACTGGAGAGCTTATTCAGAGCACAAGCCCTCTGGTATGAGTAAGGTGTTCAAGCGCTGATCTATATGTGCAAGCAAGACATTCTCCTCCGGTTTTTCAGGACGCAAGAAACGTATATAGAAACAACATGCTTCATATTAAACTTTGCTAAACCGACACACTCCCCAGCAAAGTCTAGTCCAGCCCTCCATTCTGGAGACCCCTGATAACAACCATGGCACCCCAGGCACCAGGATCGGGCGGCAGCTCGCCGCTACCACTAGCACCGCCACCAACGTAAGTCGCACGTCCTAGCCGCGGCGTCATGGTCTTGGTCGCCTCGGCACCCTTGACGGCCGCTCCGACAGCCTGCGGGAAGCCGGAGTGGGACATGCTCTCGGCAAAGGGGATGAGCGTGTCCATGACGGTGCGGTCGCCTGTCTTGGCGGGTGTGTACCTCCTCAAGCTCTCTAGGGCGCTGGTGAGGGCCTTGCCCCAGAGGGCGACGGCGCCCTTGTCCGAGGCGAGCGCGATATTGGTCTCGAGGGCGGACCGCAGGGACACGAAGAAGATTCCAAGAATGCCGCCCAGGGTGCCGCCCATCTTGCTCTCGACAATATCCTCGAGCTCGTGCAGCACCTTGACCACGGACCCGGACTTGGCCAGACCACCGTCCAGCGCGGCCAGCAGCGCCGTGGCGCCCGTCTTGAGTGTCTCGCCGCAGTCCCCGTCGCCCATGACGGTATCCCACTTGGTCAGGTCCGGCTCGGCTTTGACGAGATCCTCGCAGGCCACCCGCAGCGCCTTCTCCAGCACCGCAGCATCCACCTTGAGGTCGTGGGAGTCGTCCACCGTCTTGGGCTTCTCCTTGGGAGCCTGGACGAGCTGCTCCTGGCGGCTGCGGCGGGTCTTGCCGCCCTGCGAGCCGGCCATCGACTCCCACGCGGTGGTGGTGCGCACGTCGAAGAACTCCTTGATCTGATCCACCGAGTACTTGCAGTTCTTGGCCGCGGCGGTGGCGTTGACGACAGACACGCTGAAGGCGGGTGCGTTGAGCGACGTCTCGAGGAAACCCGAGATGACGCGACAAGGCACCATCTTCCAGTCGCGCTCCAGCTGCACGAGGACCTCGTCCACCAGGGCGCCCGTCTCGAGATGCGACATGCCACCAAAGTTGCTGATGAGCACAATAGTCTCGTCGCCGGGCGCGAACTTGACGTACCCGCGCTCCGGGTCGTTCTCGTCCAGGCAGCACTTCAGGATCTTGCCGACCAGCTCCTGCGGCGACGGTGCGGGCTTGAGCTTCTGGTACCCGGGCTCGTTGTGGGGGCCGGTGCCCAGCTCGATCTCGTCCGGCTCGAGCATGCCGTGCTCGGTGCGCCCGGGTACGTGGCAGTGGTCCAGGGTGGCGGCGATGGACACGATCTGCTGCGAGAAGGCGACGCCTAGGTCGTACACGTCGTCGAGGGAACCGCCCGCGCCGGCGGCACCACCCATGACCTTGAGAACGCCAATCTGACCCGCGAGACCGCGACGCCCGACCATGCTGCCGCCCTTGCGGCCCACGGAGACATCGTCGCCGCAGATGATCATGCGGCACCGGCGGCCCGCGGCGTTGGCCTTCTCGCTGGCGAGCCCGAAGTGCAGGCAGTCGCCGGTGTAGTTGGTGATGACGAGGATGGTTCCCTCGTCGCTGGGCACGGCCTCGATGCCGGCGAGGATCTGCTTGGTGCTGGGGCTGGCGAAGATGTCGCCCTGGACGGCGGCCGTGAGCATGTTGGTGCCGACGTAGCCGGCCCAGGCGGGCTCGTGGCCGGAGCCGCCGCCGCTGATGATGCTGACGCGGGAGCGGTCGTAGGTGGTGTCGTAGACGACGCGGTTGGCTTCGTCGAGGCTGAGGGAGGGGTTATAGGTTATGAGGCCCCGGAGGGCCTTGTTGACGAGGCCGTCGGGGGAATCGAAGAGATGGCGCTTGGACATGGCGGCGGTGTCCGGGGATTGTTACATACACGGAGGAGGGGGGAAAACGAGGAGGGGAGAAGATATAGAGAGAGGGGTTCGACAGAGAGGGTCGGGAACTCGCGGGAAGAGCAATTGACGACGCTCAAATACCGGGTAGATTCCAACTAGGAACTTCCCTCAAAGACAACAGTGTAGAATAGAAGAGGGAAAACTCTTGAGCTTCTCGTGAGCAGGTTGGTCTTAGCGCAACCGGTTCCAGACCTGATGTATGTAATGCGTACTCGTATACTTGCAATTGCGGGTTAACATGAGAGGACGCAGATCATCCTTGCGCCCATCGGTGAATGCTCCGGAGGCATCGACCAAGCTTCTCGAGGACCCAGTCTTGCGCATGGGATTCATCAATACATGTACTAACCCAAGGTAGCTGTGCAAACTGTGGTACCTCCTCAACCCCTCTACCCCTCTCTTCCTTGCCCCTTGCCCCTCCTCGCCCCTGCCGGCACCGAGACCTCTTGGTGCCATTCATCCAGATGACATCAACCGGGATGGAGACCTGGTGGTGGGTTGTGCATGTAAGTGTGGTCGTGGGCCCCACAGACACGGCTCGGATTGCCCGTCTTGGAAGAGCCGGTGATCCCTCTTTTGCCCCGTTTCCATCTATTTCTCGGGTTTCTCCCCCTCCTTGCCCCTCCCCCCACCGACGGCGGCGGGGCAGGGACCGCGAATTGTGGTCGAGGTCGCCGGCTAAGGTGGGTGTGGCATGCAGGAAGCACTTCAGCCGCCCGGCTGTGAGAGGTCAGATTGTGTGACTTGGGTGGTTGTTGGACAGGTTGCGGCGACTTCGGCGGGGGGCCGATGGGAATGTCATGGTGAGAAAAGTGATCGGCCGTGGGGAGAACCGGGGGGGGGAGAATTATGTCAAGGAAGTCTCATCAGTCTTTTGAGGGCATTTCTTCATGTTTGACGTGTGTCCCAGCTCGAGGTTTCTGTCCCGGAATCATCAACACACACTCCTTTCAATACGACGATACGTATTTGTTTGCTAGTTGAACCATTCCTCTGTCACCGAGATATATCACATACCGAAAATGGCCCCTCAGTGGAGAATCGCCATGGCCTGCGACGTACGTATTTACCCAGTGAGGGAAGAAGGGGGAAAGAGGCGGGGGAGAAGAAGAAGAGAAGCGGAAGACGATGATGAGCTAACAAGCGCGCGCAGGAGGCTGGCCTCAACTACAAGAACAAGATCAAGGCCGACTTCGAAGCCGACTCCCGCGTCACCGAGGTCATCGACGTAGGCTCCTCGGCCGCCGACGACAAGACTCCCTACCCGACGCGCGCCGCCGCGGCCGCCCGACTCGTGGCCGAGGGCAAGGCGGACCGGGCGCTCATGATCTGCGGGACGGGCCTGGGCGTGGCCATCAGCGCCAACAAGATCAAGGGCATCCGCGCGGTCACGGCGCACGACAGCTTCAGCGTCGAGCGTAGCGTCAAGAGCAACAATGCGCAGGTGCTGTGCATGGGCGAGCGGGTGATTGGTATTGAGCTCGCGCGCAAGCTGGCGACGGAGTGGCTGGGCTACGAGTTTGATCCTTCCAGCGCGAGCGCTAAGAAGGTCAAGGAGATTGATGAGCTCGAGGCGTGAGTTTGGCGGTTATGGGATAACTACTGTAGAGAAATGGGCTGGGAGAAGCGTCGTCACGGTTTGAACAGTGAGCGAGCGAGCGGGGGAGGGAGGGAGGGAGGGCGCATCCTGGATTGCCTAAAGCGGTAATGCAGAGCAGACACACGGAGTTGTTGATGAAAAGTCGAAATCTTTAGCCGAAAATAAAGCTAGAATGAGCTCCATGGAACGTCATTGGCCCGCATTATGATGTTGATAACTACGAGGATTAACTTACATACATAATACATACATTACTGTAAGCCCCATTCTCCTGCGTATAGGCAAGGTACGCACTTTGCAGCTGGTGGGAATACTGTCCTGGAAGTACCCATCGGCATCCCTGAACGGGCATGGATGATACCGGCGCCGGGATGCCCCTCCCTCCACCCCTCTCCCGCCTCGCCGCAGCAACTCTGGTTTCACCTCGGGACATATTCCGTGACGGGGAATACGTGTTCTCGTTCCATACTTTACAAAAGTGGCACTTATACGTGCATAGGAGCACGCTTCAGACTAGACGACCACCAGCAGCACTTCATTCACAGAAGCCAGAACACTGATCTACCGATACAAGATGGCGTCGCCACCCCGTCGCAGGCTCATCGGCCTGTCCACCAAAATGTACTTCTCCCTGAAACGCACCCACGACTACACCTCCGATCTCCTCGCCGCCCTGAAAGAGAGCATTCCCGCCGACCAGCTCTCGCAAGTCGACGTCTTCTTCATCCCAGACTTCATCGCCATCGTCCCCACGGCTCAACAGCTACAGGCCGCCAACTCGGCGGTCTGGCTCGGCGCGCAGGATGCGCACTGGGAGGATCAGGGCGCGTTCACGGGCGAGGTGAGCCCGTCGGTGCTACGTGAAGCTGGCGTCCGGATCGTCGAGGTCGGACACGCGGAGCGGCGGCGCATCTTCGGGGAGGACGACGGCATCACGGCGCGCAAGGCCGCTGCGGCGGCGCGTAATGGTATGGTGCCGCTGGTGTGCGTCGGGGAGAAGACGGAGAGCGACGATGCGGGCATCGCCGTGGACGAGGTCCGCGTGCAAGTCGACGCCGTGATGGCGGCCGTCCCCGATGAGGCGGAGGTCGTGCTGGCATATGAGCCCGTGTGGGCTATCGGGGCCAGCCAGCCTGCTGGCGAGAAGCACATCCTGCGCGTCGTGCAAGGGTTGAATGCGTTGGGGTCGGTGCGGAAGAGGAAGGGGCCCACCCGCGTTGTCTACGGCGGGAGTGCCGGTCCTGGGTTGTTTGACCGGCTGAAGACGGGTGTTGATGGGCTGTTCCTTGGGCGGTTCGGGCACGATGTTGAACAGTTCATTAGAACGGTCAAGGAAGTAATTGTATCATAAGAGTACCGAGACGATTCTCAGTCGGCATCCCTCACAATTACAAGTTTCAGACATTGATACGACCGATACTGAGCGTCCACGTGAGTTTTGTGAAGTTCTGTGAAGATCTGTGAATTCCCTCAAGTGAGGGATCAACGTGCAGCCCATAACCCATATCCCTTCTCACAATACTAATGACGAGGCGTCAATTATTAGTTTAGTTATTCCCAAACGCCAAGCCAAACTGTGCTCAATCTGCCCGGTCAGCAACTAGGTTGACAGAATTTGTGTCAGACCATCCGATGTCGCATCAGCAGCGAGCGACGCACCGGTGTATAATGTTACGACCTGGAGGCCATGGTCCGTGGTTACTACATGTACTTGGCATCACCGCATGGGGATCTGCCTGACGAGAATGAAATGGTGTTACGCAATGGCAATACGTAACAATACATACCCGTACCACCACATAACCGTACCACCCGAAATATTCTGACGCGTATATGAAGTCAACTGCCGGAGTCCGATGTGAGGAGCCACGAATGACGGAGTTGGTGTAATATAGCGCGATACATCATGGGGGGTATTGAGGTGCCATTGAAAAGGTTGGATACCAGGCAGACAGCAGTATGCACTATCAAATGCAAACGGCAGCAATCTGACATTGTTAGATTGCCTTCCAATATTCCTTTCGACGGCCAAGGCAGAGCCGCCATCGGAGCGGTCAGCGGCGGTTACGGCCGGAGTACACCGGAGCACCGGCCGGGGAGACCCCTCCGTTCCGGCCGCACAACCCCGACATCGCCTGGCGTGGCGCACAGCGAGGAGGCCAATGATATGCTGTACAATAATCGTCCGTATATGTCATTGGACTAACTGAGTTTCCATTGCTGAAATCTTACGCACACCAATTCTCATTACCCCTCATCTGGGTTGGTGGTGGACTAATAATAGTTGGTATAAAACGCTCTCAGTAACACCCCTCCCTTTCCACCCATCGCCCACTTCACACTCTTCCTTTCTTACAACACTGATTCCAACCGATCCATTCCTACCGTGCGAACAACTGAAGCCTTACGAAGACGAATACCTGCAATAAAACACAAAATACTACAACAGTTTGTGTCAAAAGACCCTCTCTGCATGACCAACGCTAACATAGGATGCCGCAGCTCCCCAATCGGTACAGCAACCCGAGAAACCAGAGCAGCCAAGATGGCGCCTTTCAAAGGAAGAATATTATCCAAACATGATCATACAACATCATCAACAACACTATGAGGTAATGTGTGTTGCATGAGCCGGTGCCCGCTCCTCCTTCTCGCCCGCCCAGCAGCCTCCTGGTTGACACCGCGGTCTGGCTGGCCCTGGGTTGAGCGAGATGGGGAGCGTGGCTGAGATTATACGGCCCCAACTTGATCTGGATAATACCAGCGAAAGGATCATGCTCCCCCCACCCCCTCGCCGTGTGTAGGATAAGTCCTCCTAACCTCGCCAGATTCCAACATGTCGCCTCCCGCTGCTACCTCGCCCACCTTTTCCGTGGCCGCCCCCGTCACCAAGCTCCCCAGCAAGGCCACCACCGCCAATGACTACGCCGTCAAGGGCGCTCAGGCCAGCATCGCCGATATGGAGGGCAACTGGGACTCGTTCCGCTTCGCCCCCATCCGCGAGAGCCAGGTCTCGCGCGCCATGACCCGTCGCTACTTTGAGGACCTCGACGCCCACGCCGAGTCCGACATTGTCATCGTCGGCGCGGGATCCTGCGGCTTGAGCACCGCCTACGTCCTCGCCAACCGCCGCCCGGACTTGCGCATCACCATCATCGAGGCTGGCGTCGCCCCTGGTGGCGGCGCCTGGCTTGGCGGTCAGCTCTTCTCCGCCATGGTCATGCGCAAGCCCGCCGACGCCTTCCTGCGCGAGGTCGGCGTGCCGTACGAGGAGGACGACACTGGAAACTTTGTCGTCGTCAAGCACGCCGCCCTCTTCACGTCGACGCTCCTGTCCAAGGTGCTCGCCATGCCCAACGTGAAGCTCTTCAACGCCACCTGCGTCGAGGACCTCATCACCAGGCCGTCCAACGGTCAGGACGTCCGCATCGCTGGCGTCGTCACCAACTGGACCCTCGTCACCATGCACCATGACGACCAGTCCTGCATGGACCCCAACACCATCAACGCTCCCGTCATCATCTCCACCACCGGCCACGACGGACCCATGGGTGCCTTCTCCGTCAAGCGCCTCGTCAGCATGCAGCGCATCGAGAAGTTGGGTGGCATGCGCGGTCTCGATATGAACACGGCCGAGGATGCCATTGTCAAGAACACCCGCGAGATCGTCCCCGGCCTCATCGTCGGCGGAATGGAGCTCTCCGAGGTTGACGGTGCCAACCGCATGGGTACGTAATTCGCCTTCGAATGACCCTCCGGCCGAGCCTTTACTGACAAGAGATGTAGGACCTACCTTTGGTGCCATGGTCCTCAGCGGCGTCAAGGCTGCCGAGGAGGCCCTCAGGGTCTTCGAGACCCGCAAGAAGGAGAATGCGGTCTGAGGGTTAACAGTTGGCAGTCCGCAGGCAACATGGATCCAAGGGTTCAAGTCACTCATTCGGAAGCCTGTGAGACAAGGCCATCTATACATGAATAGTTGCAACCCAGATTGAATAAATACATGCAACAAAATTGCAACCAAGTATAACTTGACACTGGAGTTTCTCGTGATAACTCTTTGGATAAACACGGCAGCGTAGGCACAAGGCACACTTGGATTTAACTGGCTTAAGGAGATTGGGCCATGCTGTGTCCGACAGGTAATTAGTTGCAACAAGAAGGCCCGTCTCGGTCAGAAGATCTCTTACCAAGCGGAAAAATTTACTTAGTTACAGACAAAATAATCATCATGCTGTACCCTGAGGCCTGTTCTCGGATCCGACTCTGGAGCCGGACTCCTACCCTATAGCAGCGACACAAGATATCGCTCTACTCTTCCGCTATGTCCTGACAGCCTTAGTTCTCATATCTGATGGACGGGATATTCACCTGTGATCTGTCCGTTGGATAATACTGGTAACTGAGAGATCAACAATGTCGCCATTCCTGAAGCGTCGGACTCGGGTCGGCCGAGTGGGGCCGTGACGACCTGGAGCCCGCCGGAGCCAGGCCCAGCCCGTGGGCCGAGGCACCTAAGCCACTGATGCCGTTAAGATACGCCAGTTCGGGTAGAAGGCTGTTTCTGATAGGCTAGTATCATAACCCGAGCCGAAAACACCACGGATCCGACTCGGGGGGATGGGAGAACCGGAAATTAGTGACTTCGGTTGCTGACCCGATGGATTGAAATGACGCTCGGGTGTTTTCCGAATGACGGTAAACGGGAATTCCACTAGGGCAGACAAGTAAATAAGAGACAAGTACACCCGCGAGTCGACAAGACTCATGCCATAGCATAATCGCTTTGATATACCTTCGGACTGTCAACAAATCTTTCCTTGCCTACACAACCCGGAACACACATCCATCCCATTATGGTCCTCCAACCTCATCGCCCGGAGCAGATCACCCTGCTCGCCGAGGTCGACGACTCGGCCAAAAAGATCCTCACCCCAGAAGCATGCCAGTTCCTCGCCATTCTGCACCGGTCCTTTGAGCCCACCCGCCGAGAGCTCCTCTTCAAGCGACAGCTCCGCCAGAGGCGATGGGACGCCGGCGAGACGCCCGATTTCCTGCCAGAGACCAAGGTCGTCAGGGATGACCCTCACTGGCGCGGCGCGCCCCCAGCACCGGGCCTGGTGGACCGGCGAGTCGAGATTACGGGCCCGACGGACCGGAAAATGGTGGTAAACGCTCTGAACTCTGACGTTCGCTGTTACATGGCCGATTTTGAAGGTATGGGGACAACTACTTGAACCTCTAGTGTTGTAACTTGTGCCGTCTTTTGGCGGCGGATGTTGCGTGCGGTCACTGACAGTGTCAACAGATTCGTCAACGCCGACGTGGAGCAACATGATCCAGGGCCAGATAAACTTGTACGATGCCATCAGGCGGCAAGTGGACTTCAAGATCGGAGAGAAGGAGTATAAGCTCCGGACAGACCGGCCGCTCCCCACCCTCCTTGCCAGGACCCGCGGGTGGCACTTAACGGAGGGACATTTCCTCGTCGACGGCCAGCCTATGTCTGGCGCCCTCTTCGACTTTGGTCTCTACTTCTTCCATAATGCCAAAGAACTGGTCTCTCGTGGGGCGGGGCCCTACTTCTATCTCCCCAAGATGGAGTCGCATCTCGAGGCCCGGTTGTGGAACGACGTTTTCAACGCTGCTCAAGATTTCATCGGGATGCCGCGTGGTACCATTCGCGGGACGGTCTTGATCGAGACCATCACGGCCGTGTTCGAGATGGACGAGGTAAGACGCCTGCATCCCCTTGATCCCGTGGGCATTCTGGCTGACACCAGGGGCAGATAATCTACGAGCTCCGCGACCATATTGGCGGGCTCAACTGTGGTCGCTGGGATTACATCTTCACCTTTGTCAAGATCTTCCGGAACAGGCCGGACATGATCCTCCCCGATCGCGGGGACGTGACCATGACTGTGCCGTTCATGGAGGCCTACGTTAAGCTGCTGGTCAGCACCTGCCACCGCCGCGGCGTTCATGCCATGGGCGGTATGGCAGCCGTTATCCCTATCAAGAACGACGACGAGGCCAATGCCAAGGCTATGGCTAGTGTGAGGGCTGATAAGCTCCGTGAAGTCCTGGCCGGGCACGACGGGACATGGGTCGCGCACCCGGCGCTGGCGTCTCTGGCCCGTGAGGTCTTTGACGAGTATATGCCCACCGCGAATCAGATCCACGTCCGGACGCCTGATGTCGAGAAGATCACGGCGGGAGATCTTCTCAACCCCCAGGTTCCCGGCAAGATCACCCTCGATGGCGTCAAGAAGAACATCCACATCAGTCTCGTCTACTCTGAGGCTTGGCTCCGGGGTATTGGGTGCAGCCCCATCAACTTCCTCATGGTACGTGAATCTATTATCGCCGTCCCCGGACGACGGTGGACCGGGTGTTCCTACAGGACATGTACTGACGACATCGATATAGGAGGATGCTGCCACGGCGGAGGTATCGCGGAGTCAGCTCTGGCAATGGGTCCGCCATGGGGTGAGCACAGTCGAGGGCATTCCCCTGACAAAGGAGTACATGCTCTCACTCCTGGACGAGGAGACCAAGGGCCTCATTTCGAAGGCACCCGCGGGCAACAAGTTCCAAAGGACGGCCGAGTATCTCGCCAAGCAGATCACCGGAGAGGACTACACCAACTTCCTCACAGAGTGAGTGCCCCTATTATCATCCTCCTTACAGAGGTTCGTTGTCACTAACCGGTGTTAACTAGGCTCTTCTATGAGGACGTGACTACGAAGAAGTCGTCCAAGTCGAGCAGGCTGTAAACGGAGAGGTGTATATAGATTAATGAATTCAGTTTAACTCGAAGCCGACTCCCCAGACAGTCAACCCCATTTTCAGCGTATCTCTCTTTGCGGCGCCGCGGTCATCTTACATGCGTTACCCCTCCCTTGAGCAGGAATCTAAGTTCAGCCGGCGCTGCCGGTATGACGCCTGTGAACCCCCCACTATCGGACATGGCAGCAGGTAAACGTGGAATAAAACCGGCTCTATCATATGAACCTATTCACACCCCCCTTTTGGGCATCCACACCATCACATGGTCTAATAAGCGCAAGTGATGGAACCACGGAATCCCTTTGGTGCGTTGTTTGAACATCGAACGTTGCGTTATACATGGGAGTCCTCCCGAGTCCTGATTCACAAACACGACTTTGGCATCATGTCGATTCCTGTTCCAGGGGAAACATCGACGCTCTTATCCCGAATTCCGCCTGGGCGAGTGCTTGAACGGCACACCGAAAATGACGGTCTCGTGCGTGATGCAATCATTGGCCTGGCGGATGGTCTGACAGTGCCCTTTGCCGTCACAGCTGGCCTATCCTCGTACGCACTCCCCACCAGATGATCCCACGACAGGATTAACCAAGAGCAAACCAGAATTGGATCAACGACGCTCGTCATCCTGGGGGGAGCGGCGGAGCTGTTCGCGGGATCCATAAGCATGAGCTTGGGCGCTTACCTAGCCACGGTTACGGACGCCCAACACTTCCACGTGGAAGAGGCTCGGGAACAACGCCAGGTGGCAGACACCCCGGGTCTTGAAGGCGAAATGGTGGTGGACATGTTTGCGATGTACGGCCTCAGCAGGGAAGAGATATCACCTCTTCTGGAGAATTTCCGACGAAACCCGGAGGCTTGGGTCAAGGTGAGTGGTGAAAGTATTCCAGCCTTCCAGGACGATGGTAACTGAGAGTTACCAAGTTCATGATGGACTTTGAACTCAAGTTAGAACGTCCCTTGCCTTCTCAACCGTTTCGATCCGCGCTTACCATGGGGATGGCGTATTTCATCGGTCAGTACACCTGGACGCTGGCTTCCCATCGACTGTTGGCTGATATCTTGGCCAAGGCGGACTTATCCCCATGATCCCGTATTTCACGGTACAGCATATAAACACGGCCCTGTTGATTTCAATCGGTGTGACTGCGGTTATGCTGCTCATATTTGGTTATGTCAAGTCTATAATTACCGGGGTGAGTCGATATGCCGCATTATACGGGTCGCTACAGACATTCCTTGTCGGAGCTGCTGCAGCCGGTGGCAGTTACGGCATTGTAAGGTTCGTAAACCAATGGGTAGAACCAGAGAAGTAGATAGACAACAGACAAGCGTTATTGCAATGTAAAGGGGTACGTACGCAAAAGCACACGTATAATCACGACAGCCTCCACTCCACTTTGGAATGCCCGGAATGGCCAGTACCAACTTGACCACAGCGCTAAAGTGTCGTACGATATAGAAACTTACTACTCCTGAAACTGGACACCGGGTCAAAGTTATTACGTGGGCATTCCAGACTGACGCGGCCCGCAACTGGAAGGGAGGGGGAGGGGAGCCTTGAGTCGGATAATTACAACTGGATCGGGTATTGTTTACAACTCTAATTAGAAGTGAACTAGCAGACCATGTGACTACTACATGCACGCAACGACAGAGTATATATGACGTCGATGTCGAACCACCTCAACAGGTTGCCGAGTCCGTCGTCCAATTCTCCTCCCTTACCAAATCTTCTGTACAGGGGATACAGGAACAACGGACAAGATGTCGAGTCGCGACGAAAAATCGCCGTCTTCCGAGGAACACTCGAAGACATCACCAGCCTCAACTTCTACCGAAGAGAACCGGCCGTCCGATCGACAAACCCACCCGCCGCCCGGCGCCGGCGCAGGCCCTTCCTGGTACTGGGGCTGGCCACCGCACCACTACTGGGGACCACATCATGCCTTCCCCCACCCGAGCAATAACGGGCCGCCGAGCGGGCCGCCAGATCAGCATGGGATACCGCCGTGGTGGGCTGTAGGTCCGCATAATATGCCGGGCTACAGCTATGGCCCGTGTCCGCCGAATTTCAGCTGTTGGAGGCCGGGGTTGGGTTGCGGGATGGCACATCAGGGACCACACTACTGTGCTGGTCACCATTGAGAGGCGACGAGCGGGATAGGAATAAAAAGAGCATGGGGGCAGGGTTTTGTGTGCTCCTTTCGGAGTTGAGCGTTCAAAGTGTTGCCCCTTCCATGTAAACTGTGCAAAAGTCGTGACAGTCGAGGCAAGTTGCGTTGATGGCTACGGGGAAGATAAGCTTGGATCTTGTTAACACTTTGTGCCTTTGGATGTTTCTGTACTACCCCTTATTGTTCTCAAGGAGGCCGATTATGCAGTTATGTTCCTACGCTACCAGTCTCGTATTTGTACGCTTAACTTGCAATCTCACCAAGCTAATTCACAAGCCAGAGAGGTGCTCTATTACCGACTCAGTAAGCACTAGATACAAACGATTCATGATATGATTCATATCCCGAAATGCCTTCGGTAAACGCGCTTGACAGATTAATGCTAAAGCGAAATTCCAACCCATGGAAACCAAATAATGACAGATACACAAGGGAGAAGATATGAAGTGCCCTTGCATCCCTCAGTGTCTATTACATTTTCTGCTCCTGACGGTCGACAACCATAACCGGCTGGAACTTCCCCTTTCCCATCGCCTTATCCTTGACTTCAAAGGCTGCTATGGCAAGCAGAGCAGCAATCGTGGCCGCTTGAGCGGGGAGCCGGGCCTGGACGAGCTTCATGGCCTCTGGCGTCACACGGTCTTTCCTCATGCGTTCAAGACCGATGGCCATGGTGGACGCCCATACTGCCCCGAGGATGTAGTACTGGTATTCGTGCAGCCAGTCCCTAGCTCGCTGGTCCCTGGGCTCAAGGTCGTGGATCTCTTTCGTCAGGCGCTTAGTCTCCTGTATGTATTTCTGCATCTCTGGATGGAGACTAGATTCGTAGGCGTGAGCGGCCCGATTGGCACCGATGCTGATGGCAAACATGCCCGGGTAGATGGCCGTGGTGCTCTTGATGTAAAGCGGCAGATGCCGGAAGGGTATGTACCATTTCTGGAGCCCAGCCACGGCTGCGACGCCGACAGCCAGGCCCGCCAGGCCGGTCTTGAGTCCCGCGGACCGGATGGAACGGCTGTAATCCTGTTCTTCGCCCTTTACTACCACTTTCATTTTTGGACGTCTCGCGTATTCGCCGCAAGTTGAATGGATCGACCCGACGGAATGCGTATTAACCCCAGCGAGACGCAGCCCGTAAAAGTGGAAAAGCCTACCATTTTATTTAGGCAATACGGAGTAGATTCGGGTTCTTTTGCTGCCTCTACGGACATGGCAGACTTTCCCTCAACCAATCAATCCTCTACCTGGTGTTGGCCGGAGGGTGCGGGAGGAGGTATGTCGACGCATAGCTTTGGGGTGGTGATCAAGCTCAAGCCCAGGCCGTTGGTGGCTGCCACTTTGGCGCACCAACGTTGCGACTAGCGCTCGTCGAAGGTGTGATCGAGACCAGAGACGCAGGAAGAGATTCCAGTTCTCCGGTTACCATCAACTGGTGATCTAGCATACAGCGCAACCACGTCCGCGGAAGACCAGGTTTGTATTTTTCATACCGCCTGCGTAGTACAGCGAATGCCAGTAGCCCCAAAAACCCCCCGAAATACCTCCTTCAAGTCTTTTGAGATTCCCCCTTGTGCTTGCTGTGCCTGAGATACGCACTGGGAGGGGACTTGACCGACACGAGATAATTCGCGCCCGAGTTCGCTACGGCGTGAACCAGCACGTCCTCGCCGTATGGCCAGTTATCCCGTTCGCCTAAATCATCCCGGGCCTCATACTCGGCAAAGTCGCCTTCCGTTATGTCGGTGTATAATAGGCACGACTTGGCACCCTCGAGGGCAACAGCCCTCTTCACATACGACCCCTGGATCTCTGTCGTAGCCACCTGGTCATCGCCTCTGTACTCGATGTTCGTCTGGAGAACGTAGTGCAGGTGGTCGACGCCCTGAGGCAGAACGAGGGACCCGTCGGGTTCGGCGGGCAGGTCCCCCGAGTTCAGCTTGGTGTCGATGCCGACGAAGAACTCCTGGCCGGCCGGCGCTTTGGCGTAGACGACAACACCGTCGCCGTGCTTCCATTCTCCGCCGACCTTGGGTCGTTTCTCGTAGATGTCAAAGTCGGTCTCCTCATAGCCGAGTTCCGGTAAGACGGTCGCGGCGAAGCTCTTTGCCGACTCGACAGTTGCGTGGGTGGCGAGGACGTAGAAACGGGGGAGGACCTCCTTGGTCTCGACGCCATGTTCATCGACCTTCAAGTAGGTGTGGTAGAGGAACTCGGGAACAAACGTCTGTGATTTCTCTTGGGCTGACATTTTGGCGTTGTTATCGTGTCAGTGAGATAGTTGGCCTGCCAACCAAGGGCTTCTCTCTCCTCGTCTGGTGTCGGATAGGGGTATATATGTACGACGACGGGGTTGGTTCCCCGGTAACTCCAGCCCATGGGCTCAGTCGATGACCCCGACAGGCGGGTGTGAGTATCAGGCCATGGGGCTGGATCTTTCTCGAGGTTGGCAGTAGACCCTTCTAGATCAGCCAACACGAACAGGGCAGTATGAGTTATGGTTTGAATCCCCGGCAGAGGTCGCGAGTTAGCATTTCGACTATTTGGTACTAGTTCAACCTGGTCCCACCAAGGCTTCATCACCATGACTTACCTCTTGGCGTAGCAAAGGGGCAGTGAGTGGTAAAAGTAAGAACGTCATTTCGACCTGTGCAAGGTCCTACTTGAGCATCATGTTCTACAGCAGCGTCTTTGGTCCTGTTGTTGAACATATATTTGTACGATTACATGTCTATTCGCTGCGAGTTAGTTGCTACATCTGACGGCTATGGTTGACTATTCGAAGCTGTACCTTTTTTGTGTACTTTTGTTCCTTTTCTTCACGTCCTATTTCCGTCGTTCCTGGGCGGCAACCGCTGAGAGCCTGGGACGTTCGGCTTACACGAGAACTGCCTCTACCGTCTGGCGAGCCATCTTTGACAGCGGAACTACGACTTGTGCCCGGTGAAAAGTATCCAATTGCCAAACTCTCACAATGATAGAGGGTTATTTTTGAGGAACCTGCGAGACCCTGATGCCCGTCGGCCCATATATCCAATATCATGCCGCACGCCAGTGACGACAAGTCGAAGCCTCTCCCGGCAATGGCGATGCTGGAATACGTGGAGACGAGAACTCGTGCATACATCACACGAGGGTTTAGAACAAGACACAACTGCTTCTACATCTCTTTGGCGACATATTTCATGCACATTGACCCGAGGGCTTCTGTCCAGACCAAGACATCAGCCGGTATGACGGAGAGACTCTTGGGCTTTGCTGGCGATAGTGGGTCCGAACGGGGCCACTCTGCGGAATATAACATATTTTATTTCACATACAACGTTGAGAGATCCATCTTAATCGACTCATTAGACCAATAGATGTGACACGTGAGCGTGAGTGTAGTTTTGGTGAAGTGAAACAACAGCAATATAGATTCCTACGGATACAAGTACATGTACATAAAGGGAAGAATTTAAGGTTTGAAAAGTACACTTGCTTATACCTCCATTTTATATCGCCCAGTAAAGATTTTTCACCTAGGTAGGCTCTACATGTACCTAATTAGGTACGTAATCAGTCTCAACTTGGCGCCGTCTATTAGTACTAGTACCTTTCACCGGATTTAAGCAATTTGTCTTCCATGTTTCCAATTTTATCCCAACTCAATCATTCACCACCATCAATCTACAAACCCGTCACATCCAGCACCTACTTCAATAGCTATGCTCATCCCCGCAAATGGTTAATGGCCAAGGTGCACAAGACTCGTCTCGTAGTCTTCCACCCTCCGCGGTTTCATCGACGGCCAGCGCAATGAACCCATTTGAACGGACCTCGCGTCCCTTGACGAAGCGCCCGAGGGCGTCCATTGCCTGCAACAGCTGTCGGCAGTCCAAGTCCAAGGTAGATATCCCGTCTTCCATCATATGTGGGGAATGGCGTCTGTGATGCTAATAGCTCTCGTCTCGCCTCAGTGTGACGGCAAGACCCCAACGTGTGAGCGCTGCCGCAGACTGCTGCTCACCTGCGTCTACACAGAGAGTGGACGAGACAAGCGCCTCGATCGCAGGAACGAGCAGCGCACCAGCTCGGACCTGAGGAACAGGGTCCGAGAGCTGGAGGCCAAGCTTGCGGCTGTCACCGGTACGCCGCCGGCTCGATCGCCCTCTGCTTCTCATGAGGGTCAGCAAGGCTCTGATGCTGGGAGATCGGCCGTCGGCGTGGGCGGGCGTACGTTTCAACAGGGCTCAGGCAGCGACAATGTCCTCCTCTCCGCCAACAGCGAGGACACCTCGCGAGCGGCGTCGCAGTCTAATGAAACCCGCGTCGATGTCCTTGCTGCTGGTGTTTTCGACCACCCATCGTCAGCCGGATACATGTGCCATTTTGGTAGGAAACATGCAACTCCCTCATACATAGCCCCGTCGCGTTGGGCTTTCTAGACAAGGACTGAGCTGACCGTTCCCTCAGGATCCTCCTCCAACCACGCTGTGTTCTGGTCTCTCACCGCAAGCATCGCCAACTTGGGACACCGCAGCAGCCACCTCTACCAAGAGCTACGACGCCCAGGGCCATCCAGTCGTGGGCCGCCACCAACACAGCTGCCCATACCTCCCTCGTCCTCGGTCCGGACCCATCCCAGTGCAGACCCCGATCAGACCTTGATGCCGGAACGGTCCACCGCCGTGAGGTGGATATCTCGGTTCTTTGACACCGTCGGCGCCACGCTCCCGTATGTCACTGAACCCGCGCTCCTGGCAGGCCTAGAAAAGATCCAGACGACTCTGCTGGACTCCGACCCGTCAACGCGAGCCCTGCGGCCGTTGCTTAGCATCGTCTTTGCTCATGCGCTGTCCACCCTGGATGACGAGGGATCGCCGGAGCCATTTTACCGCCTGACACTTCAGCTGCTTGAGCCGAAGAAGACGTACGTCTCAAGCGTAGAACTGCGTACGAGTCCCCTGTTTCCCCGTCGCGGCTCTTGGTGACCTCGCTGAGGCGAGGTATCTGTGCTTACGCTCTTGCAGTCCAGACATTGATGCTCCTGGGTATCTACCAGCAGAACAGCCAACGCTCGACAGAAAGCCTAACGACGCACGCCCTGGCGGTGAAGACGTCGTATCATCTCGGCGTGCATTCGACCTTTCTGTACGACTTTGTCGGCCCCCGTGAGAAGGAGACCAGAGCGCGACTATGGTTCGCTGTAGTAAACCAGGATCGGATGCTGAGCACCGCTCTCGGCCAGCCTTGTCTGATCGCCCCGCAACATGTCCGTGATGACATTATTGATTTTCTGGATATGCCTGTCCAGAACAGAACGGTTGAAATGTCTCATTCTGCAGAGAACCTGGACTACTTTCGAAATATCATGTGAGAAGACACCCCCCCCCNCCCCCCCCCGGATATCCTTATCAGGGAGAGACAATGGCGCTGATTGCACGGCAGCTCATTGCACGAACATATGGCCGCCGCCTTGGAGGCCATCTATGACTCGAATATAAGCACCTCAACTCGGCCCTCCCTGGAAGACCTCACCTCCAAGACCCTCCACCTCTCACTACGTCTAGAAAACTGGCTCCTGGCCAATATCCCCGGCGGCCTCATCGACACCTCCGTCGACTTCAGCACCTGGAACCCTGCATCATTCGATGCTGAGAGGAATTGGATACTTTCATCCATCTTCTACTACCGCACATCGCTTCTCATCCATGGACCGCTGCTCATGCACGTCCTTGAGCTGGCCACACGTGGATCCGCGGATGTCTCTTCCATTATTGTTCGAGATAGCATCTTATCATTGCTCAGGGCAGGTTTCTCGGCTGTTATTGGTTTCCACCATCTCATACGGGCTATTGTCCAGTATAACCGGCCATTCTTGAAGAACAATGCTGTCTGGTGGACGTGTAATTACGCAGGTAAGTTTCCCTTTTATCTCCCGGCATTGATGCCTTGGTTGAATTTTGTGCTGATACATGAGTAGCATTGACCCTCTGCTTACATATGTTTGCCTTCTGGATTGCGTCCAAGAGTCCGCAGGCAAGCTTCATCGCGCTGTGGATGGGCACGGCGGAGCTCGAGAGCCACCTGCAGGATTTTCTGGATACGCTCAAGGCGATTGGTGTGGCGAGTGCGATGAGCGTCAAGGCACACCGTTGTCTACATCGACACCTCAGTGTCCTTTCAAGCGTCGGTATGTTTTAACCAAGTCTCTGCTGCCTCTTGGCCTGTCATGGAACATCTTTTTCTTTTAACACCCTGCAGATTCCATGTCCTCTATAAACACGAAGCCCAGTCAACAGTTGCCTCCCGAGGTCAACCAACCCGGAGAAGGCGGCAATCTGGCGCAGCCGAATCCAGAGCAAGAGGCGGCGGCGTACAATGTCGCAGCGGACTTCTTGGGGAATATACCCAGCGAATGGCTCGGAAACTTTGACTTCCAGGACCTGTTCAACGCGGATTCTTTTGGAATGGAGCTCGGTGTCAGCGACTTTGACGCGACTGGCCTCATATGATGGGAAAGTTCAGGGAATGCGGCATTGGTTTCCTACAATAGATACTCGCCAGTGTCTGATTCCACATATGCAACAAGACTTGGAAAGATGACGGCTGGCGGCCATGGGAAAATTCTAAGCTTGCTAGAACACATCAACCGGCATCCGTCGTTACGGCATCGAACGCCTTTGACTGGCCCAGACCGTCTGTTTCTTGGCTCGAGAGTACCCGCAGCAACTCCTCCGCCGTTGCATGATCACCCGTCGTGTCCATCCTGTGTCCCCATACGCACCTCCCATTCCTGAAAATCCACTCACCACCATTCTGCCAAAAGTCGCCGCCGCGGAAGGCATCATATCCACTTCCAAACATTTGCCTCACACTCGTCATTACAAGCCTTGCTAGAGAATGCTTCATATACGGCGGTGGTTGTGGCGGTAAGTGCCAGCTTCTCTTCATACCAAGCTCTTCGTATATGCGGCCGGTCGGGTCCGTGAAAACGGGGAACATGCAGGATGTTTCCGCGACGTACGGGAGGATTCGCGTTGGCTCGCCGCATCCGATGATGATGAGCCTGGTTGGCTTGATGGATGGAGTAGAGAGTATGACTTTGGGCTTGAAGGCCTGCACGATGGAACGGACGTAGCCCTGGTCGCAAGAGCAGAAGAAGTGGCGAACTGGAAGTATTTGAGTACGGGCCTTCCGGTCATAGAGGGGCCGATTGGTGAAGTACGTACTGAATATCACGACCACGTCGGATATGCCGTCCTCGGGGGCGATTAGTTGCCCAAGCGGGATCGGACTGCCATCGAAAGATAGCACTGGAAGATCCGAGACGCGAGATATGACATCCTCGTCGGTGACAATTGAAGAGGGCGACGAGGTCCACGACTTCGCCATTGGTAAAAATATATGGAGATCAACTGGGACGCCGTTGACTGGGTTCTTGCGACTCCTCAACTCGGGATGGAGAGGCCCCCTTGAATTGGCTGGCCTAGCGACAGAATCTGGGCCCTCCGGATGGGTTTCCTAGCCACTGGGGCCGTCAAGGAAGTACGATGCTCGAGATTCGTCCGTCAAGGTCTCGCTCGTACACAGGTTACGAACTTTCATTCTTCTTCGCCCAGCAGTTCGGCCACGATGACTTTGAAATGTTGAGCCCAATCGCCGCTGTCACATGCCATCACATCACGCAAAGGCGTATTTCAACCGGAACCATTGAGCTCAGATGAGCCGATGTCACCACTACACGATGATTGGTGTAGAATTCCTAAACGCCCAAATGTTATGGTGCAACTCAAATAGGTACAAATAATTCGTCATCACGTCACCCGATGCACACCAATACCCAATTAATAGTAGTAGTTTCAAAGTGATCTCGGTATGGTTCCTAAGGGCGTCTCGTATAGGAGCGTACCTCGGTTTCAAACCCAGAAAACACGAGCATGCCCGTGTATATCATTAGTTTCCCCAGAGGTCATGTCGGGGATATGTACTCGTAATACCGCATCCTCCCTATACTTCGTTCAGAGAGAACATCTTTCCCACCTCTTGCCAGTCCAACTCGTCAATCCCCGTCAACGGTAGATTCGGGTCATTATAGCACGAGTAGATGTCCCCCATCTCCATGCTCAGGTCCGTCTGGAAGTTTTCCAGATCCATCCATCCTCCGGGGTTGTTGTCCTGCCAGTTCGGCCACCCGGGCATCCCGGGAGTCAGCTGCCCAGCGGAAGTACTCGGCGTCTCTACGAGCTGGTGAGGGTTGTTTCCGACGCTGGCTGCGCTGCCGCTTTCCCCGGTGGGAGGACCCATCCCCGATGGTGTAGTTGTAGAGCCTGGCCGCGAAGCGTAGGCGCCCTTAAGCCAACCCCACTCATCCGACATGTTGTCTGGCGACCATACGTGGTAGCAGAACTGCCTAAGCTCCTCCAGCCGCTTCTCTGCTCCCTTGTTCCCCGCCTTAGACAGGTATTGCAGTACGTCCGCTGCCTCGCTGAGTCCATCCGGCGGCTTCTTCGGGTCGCTAATGTCAAGAAATCCCTTCATGACGAGAATGAAGGCAGCCGAGAAGGTGGCATCCAAGTCGAAGCACCCGAACTGGGCTCTATTCTGGTCCTGCTCGCGTCGGAGTGCTGAGAGGACGCGTAAGCTCTTGAGGGCGGCGTCTCGGCAAGCGTTGCAGAGACGGGTCATGGCTGGCGATTTCGCTGGCTGTGGGCGGGATTCTCTCTTGGATTCAATTCTATCCTTTACTCTTTGGAGGATCATTGGTCTGACGCAGAGAATGATAGCCTGGGGGTTCGGGGGTGAGTATGTAGGAAGACGATACACAGTGGGATGACTTACCTGGAAGAGTAAGAGGTAGAGGGAGGCTCCCGTCCTCGTCACCTTTATTCTAGGTTTATCGAAATCAATAGTATACTGGCTCGGTATCGATCTCTGCGTCTCGTAAAGGCTCTGGAGGGTTTTTTCCAACCGCTTCACAAGGTTTCCTTGAGAGGCACTGGTTGATGATCCGTAGAAAGCTAGCGGAAATCCCTGCAATCAGCCACGGAAACATGGTGCTGAAACGCAACAAAGAACTAGTAAAAAGTCGACTTACAGCTCATGATTTCTCCTATTTCCCGCGCTATCTGGACGTTGATGATCAGGGGTTTGGGATCATCGAATCCGGGAGCTGGTTTAGGGAGATCAGCCCGGATTTGGCGCTCATCCGCCCCCATAGGGAGGCCAAGTGCTGCTGATGCGCGTCTATGGACAGTTAGAATAAACTGGCACTCTACATGGACGTGGCGTTGCGTACCGATCAAGAATATAGGCGGTCCACCAGACCCTCGTCCGATGCCATCTCTCAGATGACAGTCCCTGCTGATCATTGAAGGGCAAGGCACAGCCGAGAGCCAGAGCTAGCCTCACGGCAGAACCAATCTGGGTATCTTGTCAACAGCCTCTCCATGTCGTTGGCTGGTGAGCCGCTTCAGGTGAAGACTCACATATAAATATGCGTCATTCTTCCGGTCGCACCATTGCAGATACAGGCTCGCCAGGCAGAGGATCTCGACGGAGATGATGCCGTGCGAGCCCATCTCATGTGATGGGGGCAACCGGTCCATGGCTTCGTTAAAATACTCGACGCCTGCGGACCCACTGAGGCCACCACTACCACAACCGATGAGTTTGCCCATTGCCATGACCAGCAGGTACTGGCTGAACCAAATCGTCTGCATACGAGAAATACGGGTAGCCTCATCCTGGTAGAGCATATCCATGGAGTCGAAGAATGACCGGGGATCCAGGAAGTGCTGGTTGGCCCCCATCCACGAGATGAAGACGTCGAACAACCGGAATGACTCCTCCTTGGTCGGCAAATTGGGACACGATGCCGAGATACCCTTGCGGCCGCCCACCCATTGATTGCCGGAGGTCCCTTCGAAGGGCTCGAGGAGTGTGGTGCTGCTGGTGGGCGAGGGCTCGTGGGACTGGGTGCCGGCATGCTCGCGAATTATTGATCTCACTCTTGATTCGAAGGCCGGACCCGAGGCCATCTCAGTGACTAGATGATTTGGATTGCAAGGGTTAGGTCGAATCCTGCCTCGCGGAAGAGACGGGGCACACACCTGGACCAGGACTCGGGGAATCGCGGGCCTCTGCCGTAGTAGGAACATCGGTAACCTCGGTGGTGTCTGCCTCAGCCGTAGATTGGCGAGGTGAGGACGAGGTGGAGTCCCCGCGCCGGGATCGAGTTGGTGAGCTCTTGAGCTGCTCATCTTGGTTTTGGATTGTCTCTAGAAGTCGACGGACGTATCTGCCGGTTTGTCAGTTGAGGGATACGAGCCCGCGATCTCCCCACAGAGATGAGACTGAGTATGCCTACGCTTCAGAGTAGCCTCGTCGCCCGACAAACCCAAATTCACACTTGAGGCCACGGCGTACACAGGACGTGCACGGATGGGAGCCGGAGCATTTCACCTTTCTCTGCCGGCATATGTCGCAACTGTGGATGTAGACGTAGATATGGTCAGCCAGTGAGTGAATGGAAGCAAGCGGGGAACGGCCTCCGGACTGCGGGGTTTCACAGCGCAGGTTGTGCCGGTGATTCGGGGGAGGCTGTCGACTCACGCATTGGCCGATCGCGTGAACGGCGTACCTGAGACCGGGGCCATGGCTATCAAAGACGTCGATGTTGTCGTCGCGAGTATGGGATATCCGGAGTGGGACAACGCTGGTCTCAAATCGGGACACCGATAACGAGATATCTTCCGCTGGGATCAGCCGATGATGTGGGGACTCCTCAACGATCTGGGCGAACAAGGTGGGGCTTCTTTCTCTCTCTCTCTCGCTGTGTCAACTTATGTGAGCGAAAGAAGATGCCGTCTCCGCCTTGGATCTTTGTGGTCGTGAGACGGGCATTGATCTCATGCGGCGGAAATGATCGCGGTATGCTCAATTGGCAATTGCGGTGATGACGACGACGAGGACGACGACGATGATGATGATGATGCCGGAGGCGCGGCCGGCCGATAATCAATCAACGAAGCCGATGGCACGTACGCGGAGATGAATATCGACCATTTGATCAGAGTCGGTCAGGCCGCCGCGGTATGGTGGTGAGACCAAGTTTACTGCCGTAGGTATGTGGTGCGTGACCGACGTTATTCCAAGCTTCAATTCCTCTCGGTCTCCCCGCAAAGGGCTGCTTGGGTGGCGGTATCGGAACAAGTCGGTGGCGCAGTGGAAGGAGCCACCCATGGCCTCATCCGCTCTCTCTCATTCACTCACTGAGCACTGAGTATGAAAACAACGACGTTAAGATTGGGATGAGATGGTACCAAAGTCAAGTTCACCACGGAAGAGTAGTCCATGTCATTCCAATCCAATAGTTCGATCCATCTTCACTGTTAGTATATTATCCATCTCTAATCCTCATCTTTTACGTCTGGTAACATTCACTGAGTCGCTTCCGAAATCGGCGGAACAAAACCATCGGGTAACAGCCGAGGTTATACCCACACCCTCGATGGGTTGCCTACCCTGCACCTCGGGCTGTACTCGTACAGGTGCAAACATTGATGTTGGCGTCTTATTAGACTAGATATAGTGCAGGGTTAGAGCCCCGCGACACATTAAGAGACTACTATCTACCTGTAAGTATCCTAATATATCCCTTCTTCGTCATAAGACAGGAAGTGGGCTGCCGCATGGATTTCGAGTTCGATGTTCAAGCCTTCGTCTACATAAACTCATAAACCCTAACCCAAGAAATATACCCAACTGAGCGACATGCGCTTTTATCTATCCCCTGGCCACCCTTGGTGACCTTTACACTTTAGACCGGTCATCATTACATAAATGTTAGTCACTGACGGTAGTTAGGATGTTTATGCCGGGAATGCCAATTTGTCCCGGCGGCGGATTTGCCGCCTGACTACTACGATAGTATTCATTAAAACTCGAAGTATATCTGTACGTACCACGTAATTACATCGCGACTACCGGCTCGGGTAAATATGCCGTCAGATCAGCGTGGAAGGCGGTGTTACACTGGTATTATGATTCCATATTTGCCGCGTGGCTCGAGTGAAATGGCAATACTAGGTGATTGGCGGCGGCGACGCCTCCGTAGTATATATCCCCCATACTAATACAGACTATATCTCCGGCACGGCTCTATCCCCAGGTTCGCCCGTGGAGCTCCGTTAACATCACGCATCATCCACGCAAGGCCTCATTCCACCATGTCAAAAGCAACCTACTTTTGGTTTCTTTTTTTCCCTTTTCTTTTCCTTTGCCAGTATGGCTCCAAGCTCCTACAGAAAAGATTCAAGAACCCCATCAATGCCACCGCGGTGGCGCGGCGTTGGCAACCCAAATAGGCAAGTACAGGACGCCTCCGGGATGATTGATGGAAAGGGGTTAATCTGGAAGGCGGAAATGCAAGCTTAAAACGCCAAGGTACTCCCCTCTCCGCATTCACTGCCCAAGTTAGCTTCATGGGGAAACACTGCCTGACTGACCAGTGACATGGCCCGCAATATGACTTTAAACCATCGACCCGCATCCTTCCCGAGTCTACGCCAGAAGGCTGAGATCTGGATTCTGCAATCTGGGCACGGCCCGAATCATGAGGCGCCCCCCAGGCACATTTTCACGTCATCCAATCTATTCTCACTTCGAGCTCCGTCCTGTCGGCGGTATTGCCTTATGGTGATCGCCCGATGCGACGTTAGCGTTGCATTTTGACAATCCTACTATACCTTAATGGCGGAGAGAGTTAGTCGGGGGCGAGCACTCCGAGAAATTCAAAAATCGCCATATGCTGACCCTGGCAGTAGTTAAAAGTAGCCCATGGACGACGTCCCGCATGTTCGGGGATGGCTTTCCTTCACCCATCTCGGCATACGTCTTCTCCGTATCTCATCCAGCCAGTCCTCTCTGTGAGCTACTCCTGTGAAGATGCGCTGCGAATTTATTGCCGCTCTGGCCTTTTCGGTCTTGCCCCTGGTCTCTGGTAAGTACTACCTACTCACGGGCCTAGCAAAGAACAACCCCCCCCCCCCCCCCCCCCCCCCCCTGTTTGGGCGTACCCAATGTCAAGTGCTAACTTTCCGTAGCTCAACTGACGTGGGATGAGGCATACCAAAAGGCCGAGTCTGCCCTCGGTGGACTCTCTCTCTCCGACAAGGTCGGCATCGTGACTGGCATCGGGTGGCAAAACGGTGCCTGCGTTGGTAACACGTCTCCCGTCAACTCTATTGGTTACCCGTCTCTATGTCTCCAGGATGGCCCCCTAGGTATCCGGTTTGCCTCGTCCATCACGGCATTCACACCGTCCGTCCAGGCAGCCTCAACCTGGGACAGGGAACTCATCCGCCAGCGCGCCCAGTTTCACGCCGAAGAGGCCCGTGGCCTAGGTGTGCACGTCCTGCTCGCTCCCGTAGCAGGAGCTCTGGGCAAGATCCCTGAGGGTGGCCGCAACTGGGAGGGCTTCAGCCCGGACCCGTACCTTACGGGCGTTGCCGTCGCCGACACCATCGGGGCCATGCAGGCCGTCGGTGTTCAGGCCACCATCAAACACTACGTCGGCAACGAACAGGAGCTCAACCGTGAAACCATGTCCAGCAACATTGACGAGAAGACCATGCACGAGCTGTACCTCTGGCCGTACTACGACTCTGTGCACGCCGGCGCCGCGGCCGCTATGTGCAGTTACAACAAGCTTGACAACACCTGGGCCTGTGAGAACGACCAGATTATGAACAAAATTCTCAAGGAGGAGATTGGTTTCCGCGGGTACATCATGACCGACTGGAACGCCCAGCACTCGACCGTCGAGGCCGCCAACGCCGGCCTGGATATGTCCATGCCGGGCACCGACTTCGAGGGCGGCAGTGTTTACTGGGGCCCGGCTCTCGTGGAGGCCGTCAACGGCGGCCAGGTGCCCGAGGATCGTGTTACCGACATGGCGAAGCGCATCCTGGCCGCCTGGTACAAGATGAAGCAGGACCAGGGGTATCCGGATACAAATCTTGATCGCGACGTCCAGGGCAACCATGCCCAGAACGTCCGCGCCTGCGCCAGGGATGGTATCGTCCTCCTTAGGAACCAAGGCGACATCCTGCCCCTTAAGAACGCCTCAAGCATCGCCGTCGTCGGCTCCGGTGCCGTCAAGGGAGACCACGCCAACAACGTCTGCGTCGACAAGGGCTGCAACGATGGTGCTCTGGGCATGGGCTGGGGCTCCGGCTCGGTCGAGTACCCCTACTTTGTCGCACCCTACGACGCTATCAAGGAGTTCGTTCCCGGTGAGGTGACGCTCAGCGAGTCCGACGACCCGTCCCAGGGAGCATCCGCCGCTAGTGGCAAGGATGTCGCCCTGGTCTTCATCACCGCCGACTCCGGGGAGGGCTATATCACCGTCGAGGACAACGTCGGCGACCGCAAAAACCTCGATCCCTGGCACGGCGGCAACAATCTGGTCAAGGCCGTGGCTGAGGCCAACGAAAACGTCGTTGTCGTCGTCCACAGCACCGGCCCCATCATTATGTCGGAGATCCTGGCTCTTCCCTCGGTCAAAGCCGTCGTGTGGGCTGGTCTCCCGTCTCAGGAGAGCGGCAACGCTCTCGTGGACATCCTCTGGGGCGCCGCTAACCCCAGCGGAAAGCTGGTCTACACCATTGCCAAGAGTGCCGACGACTACAACGCGGGGGTCGTCCAGGGCGATGACGATTTTGACGAGGGCGTCCTGATTGACTACCGCCACTTCGACAGCGCCAACATTGAACCCGAGTTTGCGTTTGGTTTCGGTTTGTGTAAGTCGACTCGTAAGACCCGAGAATTTATACATAAGAGATACTGATACCCATTTCTAGCTTACACCAACTTCACATATGCCGACCTCTCCGTGGACTCGTCCGCCGCCTCCGGCCCCATTGCCGGCAGCATCGTCTCTGGTGGTCCCGAGGACTTCTTTGACGAGGTCGCCACCATCACCGCCGCTATCACCAACAGCGGCAAGGTCGCCGGTGCCGAAGTCGCCCAACTCTACCTCTCGTACCCCGAGTCCGCCGCGGATCAGCCCCCGAAGACTCTCCGTGGTTTCGCCAAGCTGCCCCTCACGGCCGGCGAGTCGGGCACCGCGACTTTCAATCTCCGCAAGAGGGATCTGGCCGTATGGAATGTCGAAGGGAAGCAGTGGGTTATCCCCAGCGGTAGCTTTGGTGTTGGCGTCGGTGCTAGCAGCAGGGATATTCGTCTTGAGGGCACCATTGAGGTTTCCTAGAGGAAGAATCACGGAAGAGAGGGATGCTTGTACATGTTTAGGCCGTACGAATCTACGTTAGCATGCCTGGTAAAAATGACTATGCTTGCCGGCCCTTGGCCACGGTCCCCGCGTGGAAAGGCGACTGACTTCCCCACGCCTCAACAAACGCGGGGTGCATGCCAAGTGATGCAGCATTATATTAAAGCTGAATGAACGAATGTAACCCTCCCAGCTATTCGAGGGCACCACGTGCCTTTTCAGCTTGTGGTATGAAATAAGCGGTCGAATCATCGGACTTAGACGGAAATGTAGTACGGCATACTCAAAATCGTGATGCCGAGATTCGTGGAAATGCAACGACTTAAAGCAGGGAAATTGTCGAAAAAGCTAACAAGGTCGGCCGCGTTGCCGTAATCAACGAGATACAAGCGCGCGGAATACGAATTACCAGTCGAGGAGGGCCTCTGTCGACGTATAAGTAGAGCAGTTCGGACCGTCGGTTGTGTAACTCGTTGATCCAACTTCGAGGGCTTCTTTGCACAGATTCACCTATACATACACCTTATTTCGTGGCTTTCTATATATATAGGAAGATTACATTGCCCAACATCATGCGTTTCCTTTCCGCCATCACCGTTGTCGCCATGGCCGTGGGCCTCGCATCCGCCGCGCCACTCGAGGGTGAACTGGTTAGTACACCTAACCGCAGATATATATTTCAAGTGGCATCTCAGCTCTGGTACTGACAAAAAAATAGGAGAAGCGACAGTGCACCGGTAAGACTATGAACTTGGGTAACTGTTCATCTCACTGGTCATACTAACCATGATTCCATAGGCAGTTGTGTTGATATCTGCTGCCAGTCTCACGGCAACTGCAACTATTTCAATTGTGCAGGCTCTTATGTAAGTACCAAGAGTTATAGTCTTATGGCTTACCCAGGTGCTTACGAGAAGCAGTGCACATATGTCCCCGGCACCTCTCACGCTTATTGCGAGTGTGTTTGCAAGTACGGTTAGGACAGGGTCGGGAGCAAGGAGCGTAGTCTCTGGCCGCCGTCTAGGAGAATTCTACCAGAAAACGTGTTGGATGTTCCTCGCCATGTTTCAGGGCCTTTCCATCACGGCATTCTTCTACAGAACAGAATACACATGTTATACAAATCAATCCTCTGTCTATTAGTTGGTAGATGCGCTGGCCGCGATCCACATTCCTCCACCCGCTTATACAGCAGTCCACGACAACCAACAGAACTCCAATTGTTTTCCCTCTGTTACGTTTTCGTGATGTTTAGGTTTAAAAACCTATGCTCTCGGGAAAGGGGGTAGTAAAAAAGGCTGGCTAGCGCCAGTACGATCAATGGGGCTGTCCATATTCCGCATCGCCTTGGCGGTGATGTATTCAGAGCTTGTATTTACATCCACATTTTCCAAGGGCAGGTGATTCATAAACAGAAGATGTAACGCATGTCATACACGTATATTCACACCCAGGTGTAATGTTACTGCCTGTCGCCCATCATTTAGGCGGCAGGGAAATTCCCATCGTCACTACGAGTGCAGCCCGAGATGGCGGTAATCTCAGACGGGCACTGAACCTGCTCAAAGTTGAGGTTCGGGTTGTCCGCATTGGCAAACCAGTCAAACCGCCAGAAGCATCCCTCCTTGAGGGCCTCGGGCATCTGCTCGCACTCTTCGCGAGAGCTCACGCCGCCATATTGGGCCCCGGGGATACCGCCGTACTGGGGGGTGCAGCCGTCGAAGAGGCCGACGCCGCCGCCGGGCATGAGGATGTCGAAGTGATTGTTGGAGATGTCGCCGCCGGTGTTGGTGGACTGGACGATCATGGTCTTGCCGGCGACGGGGCCGTCGGTGAAAGTCAGGCTGCAGAGCGTAGACAGTCAGTACTTGTTCTCTAGTATGTCTGGAAAGCTCTCAACGGAAAGGGTATTGTCTACCGGTAGCATGCGCAGCACCAGCTGGCCTCACTGCCACCATTGATGGCAGTGGCAGCGAAGCCATACGCGAGATTATCGTTGACGGCCCACGGTGAGTAGTTGGCGCAAGTAAAGGCGGGGCCGCCATCGCAGCCGCTGTCGGCCAAGGGGTCGTTCAGAGGAGTGTTGTCGGCGTTGCAGACAGCCGCGGGAGCGCTGACATCGGCCTTTTCGGGCCAGGCGCAGGACGGCTTGCAGCAGTCCCAGTAGCTATTCTTGTTAGTGACGGAAGGAGGAGTAATTTTTGTTTCTCACAGAGTCGTACCGGGTGGATTTGCCAGCGCCTTCGGCGGCAAGTGCTGGTGCGGCGACGGAGGCCGCGGCGAGAGCGATCTTGAAGACTGAAGGTGTCATAGTGTCGCTTATGGGATTGTATAGAAATGTCAAGGCTCTTCAATGGTATGTCGATCAGGTTCGAAACATCCAACTTCGCGGATTGGGTGTGGTTTTATAAGTATTCCCCGGGCCCTCGATCAACAGGGCCATGCCAGCTTCTGGGCACACTAATATGTAGGCCAAGCCCGGTGTTGACGTGCAGAGTTCGGCAGTCATCCTCCGTTCTCCAAGATGGAACTGGTCGACAAGCCCGTTTCAAGTTATGATGCGACGAGTAAGCCAATGGGGAGAATCCGCCGCGGGGTGCTTCAACATCCGGGTGCAGATCACTGGAAGACCAGGGCCGCCACCCGATTGCCCGAATTAACACCAGGTTATATCTGCCGCGAGCCAATACGTTGTCAATGGCGATGCTCCGCAAGCCATTTACTCGTGGTACAGGAATGTGACGTCCTCAAGAGGTCATGGTGAGATGTCTTGGCATTGAGACCCTCTCGTGAGATCGGCGGTCATTATACCATAATGAAAATCTTAGGTTATTAATCTTGACTGCAGCCTGGTTTTTTTGTCATCGTTTTCTTTTTCTTTTGTCTTTTTACTGGAACCTTTCAGGGAGAGTTTAGTTGTATATCACCGCAAACACGACTCCGTCCGCTGAGTACATGTAGTTCAAGTTGCGACGGAATTCTAGCGTAGACAGCGTCTCAAGTCATTCCATATTCCCCACACTCGGAAAGAGGTTGTACATATGAGCTGAGTATATAAGAGCCCTCTTTCAAGTAGGATGCCAGATGATTCCAATGGCCGACGATCCGGCTTCCAAGAGCAGCCCGTTTGTTTTCGAAGTACAGGGTAGCCAAAGTACACGCACCCCGGCTGTCCTGGGGCTCGCTTTCAGGGCACAGGTTGAAATAGAGTCTCTCAGGATACCTCTTGCCCGCACCTGGTAGGTTTCGATTCACCTCCAACTGTTCGAGCCCCATTCTTCTCCGATCTGCTGGATTGTTGCGGTAGTACGGCAACGCATCTGGAGGTACGGAGCTACGCCGAGTTGGGCCCCACAATGATGCTCCGGGCTCCGGGCTCCGGGCTCCGGGATGTCGTCCCGCGACTCCATGCAGGCATCATCTACGGACCTGCGACCGTATTATCATTCGGAACAAGGACAGATTCGGCCAATACCACACCAGCTCTGACACAGACAAGATATTGGTAACCTTGGATGATTTAAACTCCATGGCATAACTTCCTTATCCCCGTCACAGTCTTCGAATTGGCACGGAATGGCACCGTTCCAGCCGTCGTGGGACACGGTTGCGCCCATTAGAACCCGGAACTGGCGTCCCCATTGTTGTAAAGGTGTCTTGTTTGGTTCCAGCGGACGATGGAAAGTCTCAGCGTTCCAGGTTTCATCCAGGCTTTGTGCAGTTGTGCACTCGTTATGAAGCCCCGACGCCACAGGTGGCTGACTCACTCAACCGAGTCAAGACCTGCGCCACACCTACCCCCATTGGAGGGACTTGCGTAGACCTCGAAGAAAAGTAAAGTAATCTGTACAGATCGCAGGGCCCTTGAACGCCACCTCCATTCTCCCATCACGACCGACGCCCACCATTCCCGGTCGCCTTGGTCCTTTCTTTTCTGATACGAACGAATTTCCCCCATAGAGGGTATCGATGCGATCATAGATCCGTCCATCTGCTCGACGTCCTCAACCGCGACCCGTCTGCCCACGATGGCGTCCACGCCACTCGTCGATAACGCGCAGATCAAGCACGCTGAGCTGCTGCGACCCCTGCCGCTCTATCTGCACACCTACGTCTGGCCCTTTGCTTTTGTCTGGCCCGTCTTCCTGCGATACTACCTGACCCAGGAGTTGTACGACCAGTACATCGGCGGCGAGGAGTGGACCTTTGTCTGGTGCGCCGCCATCATCACCGTCCAGTCTCTCTTCTGGCTCAGCACCCACTGGAGCGTCAACCTCGACGCGCGCTTCAAGGCTAAGAAGGCAAAGGATATTAATGACGCCCAACTGATCAAGGTTCTCCCCATCGCCAACGCCGGCTCCGGCGAGATCTGCAAGCTGGTCCGGGACAAGGTAAGAGGGTGGCCCAACTTGAAACAACCCCCCCAATCGCGGGCGCTCAAAGCTAACCGGATTTCTCGCCCAGGCCGGCGGCAAGACCAACCTCTCGTTCCTCTTCCAGAAGCGCCGATTCCTCTACAATCCCGACACCAAGGCCTTTGGTACCCTCCAGTATGACATCGACGCCGAGCCGAAGCCCTCCATCGGACACTTCCAGACCTCCCGAGGCATCACCAAGCAGGCCGACATCACTCGCATCGAGCAGGACTATGGCACCAACACCTTCGACATCCCCGTACCGACTTTTACTGAGCTGTTCAAGGAGCACGCTGTCGCGCCCTTCTTCGTCTTCCAGGTCTTCTGCGTCGGTTTGTGGATGCTGGACGAGTACTGGTACTACTCGCTTTTCACCCTCTTCATGCTCGTCGCCTTCGAGAGCACCGTTGTCTGGCAGCGCCAGCGCACCCTCACAGAGTTTCGAGGCATGAGCATCAAGCCCTACGACATCTGGGTCTTTCGTCTGGGTAAATGGACAGAGATCCAGAGCGACAAGCTTCTCCCCGGAGACCTCGTCTCTGTCGGCCGAACAAAGGAGGACAGCGGTGTCGCTTGCGACATGATCCTGGTCCAGGGCACCGCCATTGTCAACGAGGCCATGCTGTCGGGCGAGAGTACTCCTCTTCTCAAGGACTCCATCCAGCTGCGTCCCGCCGATGCCCCTCTCGATCCTGAAGGCTTGGACAAGAACGCCTTCCTCTGGGGTGGCACCAAGGTCCTGCAAGTCACCCACGGAAACCCGGAGCAGGAGAAGCTCAAGCTGCCCTCTGGTGTGCCCAACGCCCCGGACAATGGCGCTATGGCTATCGTCACCAAGACTGGTTTCGAGACGTCCCAGGGCAGTCTCGTCCGCACCATGATTTATTCCACCGAGCGTGTAGGCGCTGGCAATATGGAGGCCCTCTTCTTCATCCTCTTCTTGCTCGTATTCGCCATCGCTGCCTCCTGGTACGTCTGGGACGAGGGCGTCCGCAAGGACCGCAAGCGCTCCAAGCTCTTGCTCGACTGCGTCTTGATCGTGACCAGCGTGGTCCCCCCTGAGCTGCCCATGGAGCTCAGTCTCGCCGTCAACACCAGCCTGGCAGCCCTAGCCAAGCTGGCAATCTTCTGCACCGAGCCGTTCCGCATTCCTTTTGCTGGCCGCATTGACGTAGCCTGTTTCGACAAGACTGGTACGCTGACTGGCGAGGACCTTGTCGTGGAGGGCGTTGCTGGCCTAGGCCTGGCCCACACCGAGCTCCCCGACAAGAAGGAGGCTGATGGCGCTCACTCCAACATGACCCCCGTAAAGGATGCTAGCATCGAGACTCAGCTCGTCTTGGCCACAGCTCACGCCTTGGTCAAGCTCGATGAGGGCGAAATCGTCGGAGACCCAATGGAAAAGGCTACGCTTAGCTCACTCGGCTGGACCCTCGGAAAGAATGACAGCCTCTTCAGCACCAACCAGGCTGGCTGCACCCATGGAAATGTCATCATCAAGCGCCGCTTCCAGTTCTCCTCGGCGCTGAAGCGCCAGAGCACGGTCGCGATGGTGCACGGCACTGATGCGAAGACCGGACAGAAGCTCAAGGGAACGTTTGCCGGCGTCAAGGGTGCCCCCGAGACCATCATGAAGATGCTTGTCGAGATTCCCGACGATTACGAGGAGACGTACAAGTACTTCACTCGCAAGGGTTCTCGTGTCCTGGCCCTGGCCTACAAGCAGCTCACCGTCGATTCGGAGCTTGGCGCCGCCAAGATCAACGATCTGAAGCGCGAGAAGGTGGAGAGCGAACTCACTTTTGCCGGCTTCCTGGTTCTGCACTGCCCTCTCAAGGATGACGCCAAGGAGGCTGTTCAGATGCTCAACGAGAGCAGCCACCGCGTTGTCATGATAACTGGCGACAATCCTCTGACCGCTGTGCATGTCGCCCGCGAAGTTGAGATCGTGGATCGCGACGCTCTCATCTTGGACGCACCGGAGCATGATAAAGGCGGCGAAAAGCTCGTCTGGAAGAGCGTGGACGACAAGATCAGCATCTCTGTGGACCCCACCAAGACCATCGACCCCGAGATCATCAAGACCAAGGATATCTGTGTTACTGGCTACGCGCTTGACAAGGTTAAGGGCCACCCTGGATGGAATACCCTGCTGCGTCACACCTGGGTGTACGCTCGAGTTTCCCCCAAGCAGAAGGAAGAGATTTTGCTGGGCCTCAAGGATATGGGCTACTATACCCTCATGGCCGGTGACGGCACCAACGACGTCGGGGCGCTGAAGCAGGCTCACATTGGTATCGCACTTCTGAACGGCACCCAGGAGGATCTCACCCGCATCGCCGACCACGCTCGCAACACCAAGATGAAGGACATGTACCAGAAGCAGATCGACCTCATGAAGCGCTTCAACCAGCCCACGCCCCCCGTCCCGGTCATGATTGCCCACCTCTACCCTCCCGGCCCGACCAACCCCAATTACCAGAAGGCCATCGAGCGCGAGGCCAAGAAGAAGAATATGTCGCCCGAGGAGTACTCCAAAACACTCGGCCACCCCATCGAGACCATCACATCCCCCGCTGCCCAGGATCTCATCAAGTCCAATGATGCCCGCTCCAACCGCCAGCAGGCAGCGCAGAAGAAGGCGGCCGGTTTTGCGGACCAGCTCACCTCCAGCATGATGGACGCTGACCTCGGCGACGACGAGCCTCCGACGCTGAAGCTCGGCGACGCCTCTGTGGCTGCACCATTTACTTCCAAGCTGCGCAACGTCATTGCCGTCCCCAACATTATTCGGCAGGGTCGGTGCACCCTGGTTGCCACCATCCAGATGTACAAGATTCTCGCGCTCAACTGCCTCATCAGTGCCTACTCGCTGTCGGTTCTGTATCTCGAGGGCATCAAATTTGGCGACACGCAGTACACCATCAGCGGTATGCTGATGTCCGTGTGTTTCCTGAGCATCTCCCGCGCTCGTGTCGTGGAGGGGCTGAGCAAGGAGCGTCCCCAGCCCAACATCTTCAACGTCTACATCATCGGATCCATCCTCGGCCAATTCGCGGTGCACATTGTCACGCTGGTCTACATTTCCCGCCTCTGCGAAAAGATCGAGCCGTACGTTGCCCTTCCTATCCCGATGCTCTCTTCTCCCAAGATTGAACACTAACTCGCCTCTAGTCGATCTGATGACGTTGACCTAGAGGCCGAGTTTACGCCCTCGCTTCTCAACTCAGCCATCTACCTCCTGCAGCTGATCCAGCAGATCTCCACTTTTGCCATCAACTATCAGGGCCGTCCGTTCCGCGAGTCTCTCTCCGAGAACAAGGGCATGTACTACGGCATCCTCGGCGTATCCGGCCTCGCCTTCATCTGCGCCCTCGAGCTCATCCCCGAGATCAACGAAGGCATGAAGCTCGTCCCCTTCACTGAGGAGTTCAAGATGAAGATGACTATCTCCATGGTCCTCGACTACGCGCTCTGCTGGGTCATTGAGGTGGGACTCAAGAAGGGCTTCAGCGACTTCCGTCCGCGTGACATTGCCGAGCGCCGCCCCGACCAGCTCCAGCGCGAGGCGGAGCGCAAGGCCATTGTGGCGGCCAAGAAGGCAGCGGAGGAGGAGGAGAAGCAGCGCCAGAAGCTGGAGGAGTTTGAGCGCAAGGTGGAAGAGCGCAGGAGGCAGCTCGCGAACTGGAGCTCCGGCAGGCAGCAGAACTAGAGGGAGGATCCGATGTCGGGGCGAGAGGAGTAGTAGACGGGAAGCATGATGAATGGAAGGACAGTACACTTGGAGAGGTTGTAGAGAGACGAGTGGGACGATGATCATCTATTTATCACATATATTACTATAGACGTCACTGCTGTACCCATAGACTTGGGATAATCAAAGGAAGGAAGAATAAAAAAACCCCTGTCAACACAGTGACAATGTTTGGTTGTTGGTGAATGCTTTTTCAATTCATGGCTATGATACAAGAGACATTTGATTACGTCTATGGCAGCTGTGCAGGTTTCAAAAAGGCTGTCCAAGCCAAGGCTCCCCCTCCTCCTCCGAAACCCACAAATCATCAGAGGCAAGCACAGGAACGAGTCCCGGGCCTCACATAATGACCCAACTAGACTACCTGCACAGTTCCATCAGCTTCATCGCAGAAGACCACATCCTCTACTAAAAGTGAGGAAACTGCTCAGGAGTGAAGGCGGGCGGGAGGCGACCTCAGTTGAGAAGAAGGTTGAGATTAGCTTATTGCCCGGGGTTGCTGGCAACAAAGGCAACGCCCTTCTCAATATTCTTCTTGAGGTCGCCGAGGCAGGCCTCGAGGAGCTTCTGCTCAACGGCATCAATATTTCCAACGGGGTGGATCTTCTCGATGCCGTTGGGGCCGAGCTCGACCCTGGAGCTGAAGAAGTCGATGCCCTGGTCCTTGAAGAGAGGGGAGTCGACAAAGGCGGGCTCGATGACGCCCTTCTCGCCCTGGGAGGCACGGAGGACGGACTCGGCCATGCGGGCACCGGCCATGGCCATGGAGAGGGTGGCGGAACCGGCACCGTCCTTGGCCTTGACGACCTCGTCACCACCGAACTGGACGCGATGGACGAGCTCAGCGTTGGAGGACAGGTCGGGGTGGTTGCTCTGGCTGAAGAGGGGCACGATGGTGGCACCAGAGTGGCCGCCAATGACGGTGATGTTCTCGTCCTTGGGGTCAGTGCCCTTGATCTCGGAGACGAAGCGGCTGGCGCGGACGACGTCGAGGGTGGTGACGCCGAAGAGGGTCTTGGGGTTGTAGACACCGCGGGCCTTGAAGACCTCGGCGCAGATGGGGACGGTGGAGTTGACGGGGTTGGAGATGATGAGGAGCTTGGCCTCGGGAGCGGACTCGGCGACGGCCTTGGCGAGGTCACGGACGATGGAGGCGTTGGTGTTGAAGAGGTCGTCGCGGTCCATGCCGGGCTTGCGGGGGACGCCGGCGGGGATGAGGACCACCTCGGAGCCCTTGATAGCGGCGGCGAGACCGGCAGGGGTAGGGTCGTAGCCCTTGACGGAGGACTTGGTGTTGATGTGGGACAGGTCGGCGGCGACACCTGCGAAGGGGGGGTGGTTTCGCGTCAGCTTTAGGGGGGAGCCAGCCAGGATGAGTGTGGGTGTGCACAACAATCGGGGACTACATACCGGGTCCGCCACGGATGTCGTAGACGGCGAGCTCAGTGACGCGGGGGTTGAGCTTCATGAGGAGCGACAGAGGCTGGCCAATGCCGCCGGAGGCACCGAGGACGGCAACCTTGGAGAGCTACATCATGGGAGTCAGCTTCAGTCGGAGGGGGCGGCAGAGGGAGGAGAAGCGCATAGGAGGTATATACTCACGTTGCGCGCCGATGCGGAGAAAGCCCGGCGCTGAATCTTAGAGGCCAGCATCATGATGGGATGAATTGAGTAGATGTGGGAGGGGGATATAATGGGTTGTGCGAAGAGGAGGAGGAGAGAATAAAGGCACAGCTGTTGCGAGGTTTTTGCGGGAAGGGGGGAGAAAAAAAAAGTCGATAGAAACGAGGCGAGACCGGGGGAAAAAGATCAATGGCAGGCCAGGCTGGCTGTTGTTGGGACTCGGGAGGACAATTACGAGATGGGCCAGGCAGGCAGTGGACGACTCGGAGCCCTTGGGCCAATGGGGCGAGTGAGAAGCCCGGCCGGCATTAGCTCGGCATTGCGGGTAAATGGCGGTCTCGTCTCTGCCAACTGCTCCACTGAGCTCGGACATGTAACAGTGTAGGGTAAGTGACTTTTCCAGCGAAGAACAGTTCAAGTTGGCAGCTTACCGCAAGGTAATATCCATCCACTCAATTGATCGACACCCCCGTTGACAACCGTTCTTATCAAAATGACAAAGTAACTAAATTGAGTGCTGATATTTGATGTTTGTATAATGCGTGCGTACTTGGGTTGGTCATCGTTCACTTTTCACCCAAATCACCCTCATCATCATTGCGTTCCAGTTTTGAGTCATCCGGTGAACTGGAAGTGCACCGTGGGGTGCGACGTCAGAGATCGAATATATCCCAATTTTGGGAGCAGGCGGCTGACTTGACTTCCTTCCTGCCCATTCAACAACACGTCCCTCAACCTCTCTAACCCGCACAAAACGATGTCTCTGGCGCAACTCTCTCAGCTGCTGCCACTGCCAAATGAAGAGCTGCAGCAAATCGTCGACTACGCCGCCACCCTCAGCAAGCCCGAGGCCGTCTCCCACTTCAGTAACCTGCTCGGCGACTCGGCCCAAGCCGTCGACTTCATCTCGACATTCAACTCTCGGCGGCAGGATCCGTCCGGGCCCACAGTTCCTGCCACTGCTTCGTCCCCGTCAAACCCACCCGACGCCGTCCCGAAGTCGAAGCCCAAGGGCAGGAGGAAAGCTCCGGCGATACACACTCCGCAAGCCCGACGAGTCGACGACTACGCCGCCCCCTCAGGAACGGTTTACAATAAAAAGAATACCGACCTAGAATACATCCCACAGCACCAGAGGGCTAGCGCGCCCACCAGTCACAATGCGTCGAGGTCGACCACACCAAAGCCCGCGCCCAAGGAGCGACCGTCGTCCGGATACTTGATATCAGACGGGCCTTCAAAGACAAAGTCTAAATCTACGCCCTCGTCTCGAAGTTCGACACCGAAGCCTGCGGGAGGGGCCGCCACCAAAATATCCATATCGGGAGGCACGCCCATGGCGGGCCAGTCTACAGCTCTCGCAGATCTCGATGCGGCGATCCGCGCACTCGAGATCACGACGAACCCTACGCTTGATAATCCCAAGGCCCGGAAATGCAACTGTGTGGCGTCGAGACACCCTCTCCAGGGCGCGGCACCCAACTGCCTGGCCTGCGGCAAGGTCGTCTGCATGAAGGAGGGACTTGGGCCGTGCACATTCTGTGGCACACCCCTCCTGAGCTCGAACGACGTGCAGGCCATGATGCGGGAACTCAAGGAGGAACGGGGCCGGGAGAAAATGGCTGCCGACGCCAAAGCTAACCGCCGCGCCGACGTCGCCAGGACACCCGCGCCCTTCACCAAGCCACGCGGCAACGAGGACCCCACGCTGGCCGAGGCCGAGGCAAAGGCGCGTGAGCACCGAGACAGGCTGCTGCGGTACCAGGCGCAGAACGCGAAACGGACGACGGTGCATGATGAAGCGGCCGACTTTGACGTGACTGGCGCTATGGCGGGCAGTGGAGGCGGCAGCATGTGGGCTAGCCCTGAGGAGAGGGCCCGGGAGCTCAAGAGGCAGCAGAAGCTCCTGCGGGAGATGGAGTGGAATGCTCGGCCTGACTACGAGAAACGGCAGCAGGTGGTCAGTCTTGACCTTGTAGGCGGCAAGGTGGTGCGCAAGATGGCTCCGGTAGAGCGCCCGCCCACTCCTGACGATGATGATGAAGAGGCCGCTGATATGGGAAATGGCGTCTTGGCTGAGTCAACGGGCAATGAAGGCCGAGGTGGAGGGGGTGCATTCAGTGGCAATCCGCTGCTGGGCTCACTGATTAAGCCCGTGTTCGATGCTAAGGGGAAAGGGGTCGAAGTGGAGGGACGGAGACCGAAAAAGACGGGTTGGAGGAGGGTGCAAGACGACCGAGACAATAACGAGGAAGTCATCCTCGATGGTGGAATCTACGGGCGTGGCGGGGCCGGTGATGAGCCCGAGTGTTGATAGAACAGGAGGGCTTGCCACGTTTTTGAACAGTGGCCGAGTCCGGCCCCCGGGGTTTGGGGGGGAAGAGGAGGCCCACGATACCCATGATGGAGATTGGCGTTGCTGGCACTGGAAAAATCATAGAAAGCTAAAAGTGTGTAGCAGGACTGCATGTCGAAGAATTGAAGCCTACACAGCACCAGGCACGGCCACGTTGACATATTTCCACATGAACTCTACTGGTAATGATGGAAATCACTGGACCCTGGCTGCTGGTTGGGGAGCAATGGTTCGTGTCGCGGTCATCACGTGACTTCGTGTCATGGGTGGGCCGAGCGTTATTTTTTTGCCGTTGCTGTAGCCGACGCAAATAGAGGGGAGGGCCCTGGGCGCAGCAAGCCGAGCCGCGTCGTGTCAGGGCGGCTGTCGCTTGGTTCTGCTTTGCGCTTGCGACATTTTGGCTGGTGGCCCAGGGACGGATTGCAGGCTGCATCTGCTGGCTGGCTGATCCGCCCTAGAACCGGTAGGCGGGTAGACGGTAGGATTTGTGGCAAAACAACAAGAGGGTGCAGGACATCGCCATCATTCTGGCCAATTTCGAGTTGCGGGTTTCTGACATTTGGTTAAAATTGAGTGGGTGGGCGTTGTGTGTCTGGGTTCGGCTGAGAGGTCCTGGCAGAGGTGGTTGCGCGGTGTTTCCGGTGAAGATTTCTGTCCGTCGCTGGTTGGGTGGGTGGTGGCGGGGGTTCCTTGCTGCTGCTGGGTGGACCGCCGCGTGACCGCTGCGAGGTATGGTTCAAATACTCAGGGCATTGGTTCGTCTGTCATGGCAGTAAAGGTATGTGGATTGTTGCATCGCGATGATCGGGGTTCGAATAAAGGAAATGGAATGTCTGCCTTCCGCCTTGACAACCTTAAGGCAGAAGATGAATCGCGAGTCGAGTCGGGATTGGGAAAGAAGGTTCAATGGGCTCCCCCACTCCCCCAGGTGGCAGGAACTGGGAGAATTAAGGTCCATATTAGCAAGTGGTTAGCACCTCCCGCATGCGTCGCGCCTGACCGCGTAATAAACCACCGCCAGTCGGCAGGAACCAAGAGTCACCCACCGGGGACCGAAACGGCGGAGACTTTCCCGGTTCCCTGCTCTCCCTCTCCCCTCTCTGCATCTCCTTCAAGGTCCCTCATCACCAGCATCTCGACTACTCAATATTGCTACTATTATTGTCTTCATCCCCCCCCCAGTACCGCTCTGTCGACGACCGCTTGCGACGGCCGTCACTTCTCGTCCACGCATCCACCTGCAACGACCGCGACATCGACTCAATGACATCCGCGGCCCACGACCGCCTTGCTGCGGTCGCGCCGAATGCCCATACAGCCATGTCGCTGTCTCAGACGTCGACGCTATCAGACGACCGTAATCCTGAGACATCCTCAATCACGTCCAGCGGGGGTTTCGCCGTCCCGCCGCCGCCGCCGCCGCCGGTCGCGATCGAGTCACGCGCCTCGACCCATCACGACGACAAGACCTCATTCTCCCAACAGCATAGTAGCCAACTACTCTCAACAGACGAACGCTTCTCCCAGAGTGATCCGCGCTCGGCCGAAGGCTCCCAGGCATCTAACGCCACGAGCACCTTCGATCGCGTCTTCACACCGACACCGAGTGACGACGGCACAACCCCGAATGAACTCCACAGACCCGCCCAAGACAGCCAACTGCTACAACTGTCTGCCATTGCCGCCACCCAGGACCGAATGGAGACGGACGGCAGTGATATGGCCGCCGATTCACGTAAGCGAATGGCCGACGGCGAGGTTAAGAGTCCCGGCAAAGGCCATTCGAGGACCACCAGCACCCTGAGCATGGCATCCACCACGAGCACTATTGGCGATGTAAGTCTTGTTCCCATCGTGTCAGCTGCTTGCCTAGGTTCTGACAGGACTAGCTGTCGCATGAGCTTCGGACGCGGCTATCTTACGCCATGGTAAAAGTCAACAATGGGTGGCAGGCACATTCCCTGGACGAAGTCGAGTCACTCGCGTCCCAGGCCGTCTCGCCGACATCAAGCACGTCGACAACTGTGCATCGACGCAGCGGCTCCTCGGCGAGTCCACAGTTAACCAGCCCTCCCGTGGCACAGGTCCACCCTGTCAACGAACACTTGCCCCCGCGACGCAAGTCCAACTCGCCTCCCAACCTCGCCAACAGACCGACACTCGCGCCCCCTGCCCCTATTCGGCCATCCGTGGGGGCAGGCGCTCTGAACTTGCATCCGCGCCGCAACTCCAACACTCATTATACGCCAACTTTGCTCTCACACTCCCATTTCGCATCTCCCCATACTCCAGGCCCAACAGCTGCTCTGAATACCGCGCATGGGAGAAGTCACGGCACTGCTGATACTAGCGCGCATCCATCTCATGCTTCGAGGGATTGGGAGGCCATTGAAACTTTGACCAATCTCAAGCATGGCTACTCGCCGACCGGGTCCCCAGTACCCAGCTCCCAACCAACATCCAGGAGCATGGGGAGGCAACCGTTGCCCGGAGGTCCTCGCAGGGCCCTTCCAACCCAGCGGCCCCCCGGCCCGGCCAAGAGAGTCGGCTTCGACGCGTCGCCAGGCAGGACGCCCGTGCCTGGTTCTCCCATGGATCTGGATTCTCCAAACCAGCCATACAGCACACCAAACAGGGGCACCCCGAGGAGAAGGACAGGCGTCGGTGGCGGTCACTTTCGAAGTGCCTTGTCTCTTCCCAGCGCGCTGGGTATCAGCCACATGACGCATCGACAACCGATTAGCGACAAGGATATCGACCAGATGCTGGATAGAGGCGACGAAGACAACAACAGCTCGGATGACGAGGAGATCCAGCTTCCGCCGCGCCGAAACGCCGTTTTGGGGGCGATACGAGGGTGATGAGAATCTGCGCTACCAGTACCGACTTGCGTGGAGCTGGCCTGACGTGTCCTCGGACTCTGCTCTTTATCCCCTGCTTCAGGTTTTGGAAACAGCATGCCGCGAGAACGCTGTGGTCTTATGATACACGGTACGGCGCAGTCGGCTGACACTAGAGCTTTATTTGCTACAATGTGGACATGCGTCGACCATGCTACCTTGTCCCATTGTACTAAATAGGAGCTTGCGAAGCACCCACGCTGCAGCTAGTATGCGGCATTCCTCGGCGTCCGTCCTGTGCGTTGACAACTCGGCGGACGACTTTTTGTGTTTATTGTTAATGGTTTGGGACGACTTTGCATGGGGCATGTATCCTTGTTTTCTTTTCCCCGTTCTCCTGCATCCTGGGCGCTCCTCTGCCTGCATCTCCGAGTGGGCCATTCAGAGGATGTTTGCATCATGTGCTCGGGCGATGGAGAAGTTTTTTCTAAGGTTTTTTTTCTTTTTTCGAGCGGCTGGACGAACTTTGTACTGGCGCAAGGAGTTGGCATGATTTATTTGGGCGCACTTGGCTTGGGCAGACATCACTACCGAGGACGTATATGAATACATCTACATACTCACGGGGGCTAATGTGCCATTGCATGCGCGTCTTCCGCCGTGACAGGCGTTGACGGAGGAGACGATGGGTAACAATGTCCGGATGCCAGCTTGGAACGACTCGAGCCAGACTGGGCATATTTGCTGCCTCGTTTCTGTGACGATGCCTACGTATAGACAAGGTTACGCGTTGCCGGCCGTCTCCTCATAAGAACAAAGTATCAAGTAGCTAGGGTGGTGGATCTGATCTCAGAGTATACTCGTACGTACGTCTTATTTAATTAATAGCAGTGCCCATTTTTAGCTTGATTGTGAATTGTCTTGGCGTCCTTGATGGGCTCGGCTCCCCTTGTGCCTCGAAGACACACTTGACATGTGATACCGTCTTCACGTTCCTCGAGAGACCTTTGTATTCTGGGGTCTGGAGTAGCGGGCCTCACTCGTGCGGATCCCTCGTGGCCGCGGGGTGTAGCGTGCATGTGAGTGAGTCGTGTCCAGCCTTGTAAAGCTATACGAGTATACGAATAAATAAGCCTGGAGACTGGGCCGCGTATCGTCGAGATGATGAGGCAAGCTGTATGAATTTGAATAGACTGAACGCGCATGGTAATTATTACATTGTTAATAATACTCGTACATTTAGATCGGATACATACTAGTATGATCTGCAAGCTTCCCCCCAATGCGGAATAAGTCTCGAGACCTGCGACAGCATGCATGGATGGAAGGCTCATGGTCCAGGCATGCGCCTTGCACCCAGCTCGAATCCTTTGCGGGACTTGTGGGGTCATTCTTATTCCTCCTTTTTTTTTTTTTTTTTTTTTTTTTCCTTTAACCCCCTCTCCCCTCCCTCTCTCTCTTCCGACGGAATTGGAAAGTTTCCCAACACCTGAAAACAAAAATTCCCCGGAGGCGGTCACACTACCGTCTGTTTTCCTCGAATGGCCCGCGTAGATTGGTAGTCTCAAGCCTTTAACTACGCCGGACCCGCTGCTTCGGCCTGCTTGGCTTGCGCCGTCTCAAAGCGGACATTTGTCATTTCCGTAACAGAGGGGGAGGCCCTAGGTACACGTAGTTTAATGGCCGCGAAGCTTAAGCACACAGACCACCACATCACGAGTATGTACGTACGGAAGTGGACGCAGGCATAAGCATGTCGATTGACATTTCGGGTTCCGTGTCCACCGTCGAGCTTTTCGCGTGGGACGTGAGATATGAGAAGGGAAACCTTTTAAACACATGGGATGAATATCACCATTCTTATCGAAGATGATAATATCTGCAATAATGACTGAAAAAAAAAAAAAAAAAAAAAACTTACTTCGGTGTGTGTACGGACTGTACACCTGCGACATGAAGCCTGGTGCCGGCTTGGCGCTCCCCACCGTCAGGATCAGGAAGGTTGGCGTAGGCACGCCGCGGTCTGGTTGGCTGGATCTGATGGCAGATTGGATGGCCTCGGCGATATTTGGGAACTTTGGCGGGCCTACCGTCAAGGACACAAATCTGGACCTTGGCAGTGTACTTTGTACGTGCGAGTAATGCTCGTACTCGTAGCAGCAGCCGAGGAGGGTGGATCATGAGATGATGCCGCCATGGATCGCCCCGGCCGGGGGGGATGCCTGCAGCGGCCTCGCCGACCGCCGACCGGTGGACGGGGGACGGGGGAATTGGGGGGAATCGGGGCTAGGTACGTCCGTATATAGGTAGATCAGTGGTTGCAGCCGCATGCACGGTGATGCTGTTGGTCATGATCGCCTGGTTGCTCGGCTCCCAACGGGTGGTTGACTTTTGTCTTGTCCTGGCCTTATAAGACGGGGCCACCACACCTGCTGCCCCCTTTTTCGCGCGCGCCTCGCGTCCACGCAACGCTGGACAAACCTTCTTAAGGGACCGGACGTCTTTAACACCCCTCCGGCGCTGTGCCACACACCCCTCACACTCACTCACTTACACCGTGCGCTCTACCGGCTGTGGTAGGATTAGCGACGTGGTACGGTACGGACAGGCTCTGCTCGTGCTCCTCACATCTCGCGCAGCTCCGGCCCCGTAGAGTGTCTTGTTGTGTGTCGCTGTCGCGCGGAAAAGGAGTAGCCCAGCATGGCCACCGATCTGGAACCGAAGCGCAGTCCCGGCGAGGACGTGGAGGAGGCCGCCGTCTCGGATGCCCCTCAGCCTAGGCCGTTCAAAGAGGCGGCTATGCCCGTCTTTGCCTGCGGTGCTGGTCTCTTCTCCGACGGATACATCAACAATGTGAGTGCCTCTGAGTGCCTCTTATGCCACTTGCCCCTGTGGGCAGCGAATTCAGTCCGTCCGCCATGGGCATTGTTGGCTGACAGCAGTGTAGGTCATCGGTTCAGTCAACACCCTCCTCGGCACGCAGTACGGCGAAATATACACCAATTCGACCGCATCGCAGAACGTCTCCGCCATCGCCTTCGCAGGCACCGTCGTCGGCCAGCTGCTGTTCGGCTACCTGTCCGACCGCTGGTCCCGCTCCAACTCGCTCCTCGCCTCCACAATCATCCTCATCGTCTTCACCGCCCTGGCAGCCGGCTCCTACTTTAAAGGCAGCGCCGTCGGCATGTTCAACATGCTCGCCGCCTGGCGCTTCTTTGTCGGCATCGGTATCGGTGGCGAGTACCCAGCCGGCAGCGTCGGTGCTGCCGAGTCGACCTCAGAGCTCAAGAAGGGAACTCGTCATAGGTGGTTCATCCTGTTCACCAACACCATGATCAATGCCGGCTTTGTGTTTGGTGCCTTTATTCCCTGTGGGTAGCCCCCGAGAACCAGCCAGCCGCGAACCCTGCGGGGATGTGATTTTTGTGATTCATGGGCTAAACATCAGCTAGACGTCGTGGCCGCTGCCGCTAAGAACAAGTACTACGAGACCATGTGGCGAACCAGCCTCGGCATCGGTGTCATCTTCCCCTGTGCCCTGCTCTACCTGCGCTTTAAGCTCAAGGAGCCCGAGGAGTTCGCCAAGGAGTCCATGAGGAAGGCCACGCCGTACCGCCTGGTCCTGGGCTTCTACGGCTTCCGCCTGTTCTGCGTCAGCCTGATCTGGTTCCTCTACAACGTACGTCTTGCTTGACTTATTCACTGTATACGTCTCTTTTTGTTTTTCTTTTTCCCGAGTCTTTGCCTTGGGCTGACTCTGATTAATAGTTCTCCGTCTACGCCTTTGGCATCTACTCGTCTTCCATTCTCAGCGGCCTGTACGGCGACAAGGCACCCCTGACCACCGTCTTCGGCTGGAACACCGTCATCAACATGTTCTACCTGCCTGGTAGCTTGGCCGGTGCTTTTGTCAGCGACGCCCTGGGTCCCAAGTACACCCTCGCCCTCGGTGTCAGCGTCCAGGCCTGCATCGGCTACATCATGGCCGGCCTCTACGGAAAGCTGTCCCAGAACATTGCCGCCTTTGCCGTCGTCTACGGCATCTTCCTGTCTCTGGGCGAGTTCGGCCCGGGCAACAACATCGGCCTCCTGGCCGCCAAGACGTGCGCCACCGGTGTCCGCGGCCGATACTACGGCATCGCCGCCGCCGTCGGCAAGATCGGCGCCTTCGTCGGCACCTACGTCTTCCCCGTCATCCAGCGCGCGGGCAACAACGAGACCCAGTCCGCCCAGTACCCCTTCTGGGTCGCCTCTAGTCTCGCCATCCTCTCCGCTGCGATCTGTCTCATCTTCATCCCCAAGGTCGACCAAGACACCATCAAGGAGGAGAATGCGCGGTTCCGCGCTTACCTGACGAGCAAGGGCTGGGACGTCAATCAGCTCGGCATGGACAAGGAGTAATTAAAATACCCCAGGGGCCAACTTGGAAAGCGAGCAACGGAAGGGGGGCCGAAAGTTGGCCACCATCATCCGTGGGCGATACTATCAACATAATAAGTAATAAAGAGCCATAAAACCCCCCACCGCGAATTTACGTTGCCGCTCTCGTGCGATGTATGGGCCTCAACCGGGATACTGATTGAGATATAATGAGAGCCTCTTACCACTACGCTAGTAAGCTGCACCAAAAACCATGAAGAGGTCAGCTACCATGGTGTACATGATGCACGAAACTCAACCCAAGGATGCCAGGGCCTGGGCTGGCGTGTGCAAGTCCGAGCTTTAACGTTGACAGAGGAAAATACCATTCAGTCGGAATTCCGTTTCGTGTACATTGTGGCTACTAATCTCAATGGAAAACAGCCGACTTCCAGAATAATGAGTGGCAAGGCTGTGTGAGTGGCGGGTGACCTTGCCTGATCTTTTTAAGGACCTCCTCTGGTCCTCAACCGCAAAACTCGCGTGGAATCTCCATATAGCCTGACCCAACTATAGACTTACCCACCTCGATGGGATTATTTCGAGGAGTCGTGTGGCGCATAGTAGTACATGTCAGGAAAAAAGGGGAACTAGGTGATGGATGTAGGCCGAACGACGTCGTAACCGCAAAGAATAAAAAGAAAGACACCATTCTAGGTCTTCACATTTCTAACTGGCGCCAATGTCAAAAGTCATCCAACAAAAAGGCCACAAAAAACGAAACTGGAAAAAAAACGACCGCGCCAGGGATCGAACCTGGAATCTTCAGAGAACGCAACCGAAATCTGACGCCATGCCATTAGGCCACGCGGCCACTCAATACAAGGAATTGGGAAAAGTTCTCAACTTAAGTACTGCGACCTTTGCCATCGGTCCGCCATGCAATCCCGGGGCCCCGGACCTGCTATGGGCCACCCTCCGGGCCTCCGGCACATTGATGGCCGGGAACCGCCGGGCTCACCGCAACGGCAATGTCACCGACAGGACTTTCCCGACATTCTCAGTTCCGCCAGTATTTTTCTTTTTCCCTTTTTGTTCCCTTCCTTTACGCCTTTTAGGTATTTTCAGGCGGGACACATGCGAGGCAGAGCTTTACCGGAAACATCATTCCCGGACCGAGACCTCTCATGTGGAAGCAAGGCACGGCGATGGATTGCGCTAACTCTCCAAATGACCCATTGCCTGTGTGATGTGAACGTGAACCAATCCACTGAAGTCGTACAAACTGTGAAGGAGACCCGGTGCGTCATCTTCATATAGTGTTGAACGGCTTCTGGCGGTTGGCCTGTCAGATGGGACCAGATAGAACCGATTGTCCATCGGCTGCCAAGTGCAGCTTTGATATTTCCTCCCTCGTACGGAAACCGATCGGAATTCAACATCATTTCTATCTTTTTGGCGGGTACCTCGCGTCGTCTCCCAATCACAAGCGGTTCCCAGTCAAGAGCTTGCGAGTAAGTGACTTGATAGTTGGGGCTTTTCGAGTCAGTGGCCCCGACTCAGACAAACCATCACCAGCAGCCTCGGATTTCATGGCGACTCTGAACCAAATCACATGGAGGCATAAAGACCCTGCGGTCCCAGAAACAATATTCAGTGGCATTTAATATGCAGACATTCGATTCCGCTGCAGATTGCGCAGTGCCTCCGTTGCCAGGTCACGTCTATCCATGTCTTAGACACCAACGTCATGTCTCAATGGGGACCGACGCGTAACCGTGCAACTAAGAATTCATCAAAAAGCTACGATAATCTCCAAAATTTCGAGATTTCCTGGTCCTTCCATCATTTTCTTTTTTTGGCCGCTCATCATGAGGTTATCAATGAAACTCACGACATTGGCCCTGGCCGCGCTGGTACGATGTGGCGTTGTGTTAGAGACGATGCCGCACATCCCCGACGGCTGGAGTCTCGTCGAACGAGACATTTCTCCTGAGCAGCCGCTTCGTCTGTCCATTGCGCTACGAGAGCCCCATATGCACGAGTTACGATCAAAGATAACCGGACCTTCGGCGACGCGGCTTTCCCGCCAGGCCGCTCAAGCACTCCGTGAGCCTGACCAGGAGGACGTTGACGCCGTGCAGCGGTGGCTCTCGGAGAATGGCATCACGAATACTTCGCAGGAAGATGACTGGATTCATGTCCATACGACAGTCGGAGCGGCCCAGGCATTGCTGGAGATGAAGATGCACCGGTACCGGTACAGCCATGACAAGGGCTCGGTGCTGCGTACGAGAGAGTACTCTGTACCCGGACACCTTGTTGACGCCGTCAGCTTTATCCATCCCATCGCCAACTTCCTGGCGCCGAAGAAAGATCTCACAAGAATATCGGCGCCAAACAAGCTCAAGCAGCGTGATGATGATAATGGGCCGCCGTGCAAGGATTACACGACGCCACAGTGCGTCCGCGAGTTGTACAACTTCCCCCCCGTGCTACCCAACGCCACGTCGTCCATCCGCCTAGGGATCGCTGGATTCCTCGAGCAAAACGCCAATTACCTAGACGTTGACCTCTTCCTGCGGCGGCTGGCACCGGAGATTGCGGCGACGGGCTACAACTTTTCCGTGGAGCTCGTCAACGGCGGCCAGAACTCCCAGCACCCGGCCCAGTCCGGCCACGAGGCAGCGCTGGACATGGACTATGCTATGGCGCTCGGATATCCATCCAAAATCACCTACTACTCCACCGGAGGACGGGGTGTGAAGTTGGGCCCTGATGGTGAACCCCTCACAGAAGAGGAATTTGTCGACAATGAGCCCTATCTCGAGTTTCTTGAGTACCTTCTGGCCAAGCCGGACGAGAAGACCCCCCACGTCCTATCCTTCTCCTACGCGGATGATGAGCTGTCGGTGCCAAGACCGTACGCCGAGCGTGTGTGCTCCATGTTTGGGCTGCTGACGGGCCGCGGGACCTCAGTCCTGGTGGCTTCTGGCGACGGCGGCGCTGCGGGATCGAGCAACTCGGCCTGCCGAACACACGATGGCATGGACGTCACCATGGCCGTCTTCCCCGCAACCTGCCCCTGGGTGACGGCCGTTGGCGGCGTGGTAGGCCAAAGCGATCCGCCAGAGGGGGCCACTTTCAGTGGTGGGGGATTCTCGCAATACTTCCCTCGAGAGCCGTGGCAGGACGGCGGCGTCGTGGATAGCTACGTCCAGGCCCTGGGCGACCACCTGGACGGCTATTACAACGCCAGCATGCGGGCGATACCCGACATCTCAGCCATTGCAAAGCTCTTCCAGACAATCATCGCACAGCAGTCGACGATGCTGGACGGGACGAGCGCGAGTACGCCAGTGCTGGCGTCGATGATTGCCCTGATCAACGAGGAGAGAGTCAGGGCGGGCAAGGGCGTGCTGGGCTGGCTCAATGAGAAACTCTACAGCAGGGAGGTCCGAGCTGTGCTCCAGGATGTCACGGGGGGCGCGAGCAAGTCGTGCGTCTTTGCCGATGGAGTCAAGCCCGGTGGGTGGCCTGCAAAGAAGGGGTGGGACGCCATGACCGGGCTGGGCGTGCCGGCCGATTTTGTGCGGTTTCGCGACGTGTTGGTGGAGATGCCATAATGATTCGAAAGACTGCAATGCCATAGAGCTGTAGGAATGGACGTGCTTTTCTGGGGACGCGAGGTTCCAAGTGTTGAATGTGAGGAAATGGTGTGGAAAAGAAAAAGAAAGAATGAAACCGATGCACGTAGGATGGTACTTCGATGATTGATCAGGTGGTGTTAACTGGTATAAATCCGCACCACCACACGTACCAACCAATTGGTTCGCCGCACCCCCAACCTTCCCAAATGGATACCCCAACATCCGCTCACACCGAGCAAGGCATGGGTGAAACTTGCACGGGAAAGTTTCGAGTCCAAGAATAGCGCGGGCGACTTGCGCATGCTGAGCAGGAACTCGTCAGTTAAGAGAGGGACGTCGCCATGACACTGGGCACGAATAAGAGGTTGACGGGTGCCAAGGGCGTTTTGACCAATATGCAATGATGCCGCTGAGCCAAGATCACTGGGACGCACAGGCGATGCATTTGTCACACAGTGTGTTGCAAGGCATATATGGATGGTGCTAGAGTAAGATGGGTGATGACGAAAATCGCGGACTTCTGTATTTGCGTGGGCGGAATATCATTGTACTTGGCTTCCCTGTCTAAACGAGCGTTACGAAGTGTGTGCTACATGTTAATGTAATCACTGCAGACCCCGGTTTCCTCCACTACGGGTACAGTCTCGTTTTCATCGTTTCCGCCATGATATAGTCACTCAAGAGACTTGAATTGCCGTCCTGGCGTAAGCCGCGTAACGCCTTCGGAGCTTATCTACAAGTTACATGTACACAGCATGACGGCTACCGCCGGCGGGACGGCGTCACGGGAGCGCCAATGACCCAAGTTCCCCAATTTGGTAGGTAGAAGGGCGTGGTTGACCGACCCGGGGAGCTCCACGGTCGCAGGGGGGCCGATGGCCGGTTGACTCAAAACCACCGTCGACAACTTCTTATAATCACAGATACCCATCACCGTCAACGTCCAATCCCCTTATACTCGTGTTTCTGGCTGGCATTCTTACATCACCTTGGATCTTTCATATACTTAAAGCACGCCTACAATCGCCATGGTACAGGTCTCTAACATGGCGATCCCCGTGAAGCCCGTGAGGGGTACCGAGGGGTCGAGTGAGGGGGTAAGCAAGGGCGGATTCAAGCAATTTGGCCAGAGGCTCAAGGAAGAGTTCCCCTTTGATCCCGAGTGGCGCAACCTCAACCATGGTGAGTCGACTCTTTGAAAGCCTGATGCCCATCCATTCTCCATCATGCCTTTACTTACACAGCTGTATGCCAGGCTCCTTTGGTAGCTACCCCCTCGTCATCAGGGACAAGCGTCGCCAGTACGAGGACCTCACTGAGCTCCAGCCTGATACCTTTATCCGCCGTCGCCTCCACCAGCTCATCGACGAGTCGCGCGAGGCCGTCGCCAAGATCATCAATGCTCCGCCGGAGACGGTGGTCTTTGTCGGCAACGCCACCGAGGGCGTCAACACGGTGCTCCGCAATCTCGTCTGGAACAAGGACGGCAAGGATGTCATCATCGGATTCAACACCATGTACGATGCGTGTGCTCGTGCCGAAGACTTTGTCGTCGACTATTTTGACGGGCGCGTGGCTGTGCGCGAGATTTCGCTGAACTACCCGCTTGAGGACGAGGAGATTATCAGCTTGTTCCGAGACGAGGTCAAGAAGGTCGAGGCCGAGGGCAAGAGAGCCCGCGCGGCCCTGTTTGATGTGGTTTCGTCCAACCCGGGCCTTGTCTTCCCCTGGGAGACTATGGTGGCCGTGTGCCGTGAGCTGGGCGTCCAGAGCATCGTGGACGGCGCGCAGGGCATCGGTATGGTGCACATCGACATCGAGGCCACCAACCCCGACTTCTTCGTGTCCAACTGCCACAAGTGGCTCCACGTTCCCCGAGGATGCGCCGTCTTCCACGTCCCTGTGCGAAACCAGCATCTGATCCCCACGACCCTGGCCACGTCCCGGGGCTACATCCCCCGGAACACGTCCCGCGAGGGCCGCACCCAGCCCATGCCCGACGGTGGCGGCAAGAACCACTTTGTCCGCAACTTTGAGTGGGTGGGCACCCGCGACGACTCGCCGTACCTGTGCGTCAAGGATTCCATCGCCTGGCGCCGCGATGTGCTCGGCGGCGAGAACCGCATCATTTCGTACCTGTGGGATCTCAACAAGCGGGGCACCAAGCACGTAGCGGACGCGCTGGGAACGCGATACCTAGAGAACAAGAAGGGCACACTGACAAACTGCGGCATGGGAAACGTGGCTCTTCCCCTCTGGGTGGGCGACAAGGGCAGAGAGCGCGCCAAGGAGGAGGGTGTCGATGACCCGGTTGTGCTGACTCCCGAGGAGGCGCCTAAGGCGTTCAACTGGTTCCAGGCGCGGCTGATGGATGAGTACAAGACCTTCATGGCCGTGTGGATACGGTGGGACCGGTTCTGGGTGCGTATCAGTGCCCAGGTCTATCTGGACATCCAGGACTATGAGTGGGCGGCCAATGTGCTCAAGGAGCTGAGCGAGCGGGTCGCTAGAGGCGAGTTCCGCGGCACCTGAGCAATCTGAGCGAGGCTGCGGATGTGTGTGATATCGCGCTCGCTTCAGGCTGGATACTAAATAGAGCGATACTATTGAATATCGGAGGCCATACGTATCCCTTCGATGTCTTTCCTGACGAGCTCATGGTCAGTACCACATCGGGTCAAGCTTTGAGAAGCCGGCGAAGTCCGCTGTCTTCAGCTCGAGGCTCCTATGTCCCTCAAAGCTCGGTTGGCATGCCGCGTCGTTTCACGATTTCTTATTTCTGCGCCTAGTATGAAGGCCTGGGTGCCATCTTTATTCAACAGCTGATACGAGGGTAGGGTATATCTACTGCTATAGCTGACGAGCTTCTGGGATTTACCTGAATAGAAGTTGGTGGTGGCACGACGACCACATTCCAGTTCTCAACTACCGCCTTCATAGTACGATGCTTCAGATGCTATTGAATCTGATCTCATGTAGCTGTTCTTGGGTCTACGCACCTCGTCAACTCCCTAGCATCTCACGCCTCGCTATAGGGCGGAGTATGCGCTGTGCGGCTGCAAAACGTCGTCGTCTGCCCGTCAAATCTCCGGATGCTGACCCTGTTCGGAAAATCACCACGTGTTTTCCGAGAGAAGTCACTTTAAGGAACGGAAAATGGAGCAGCGCTTCGGCAGTTCTTAGGCGTATAAGTCAGGTGTTGGCAGGGGTGGTGCGCAGGCTAGGCCAGCGTAACATCAGCCGGGACACCTGCCCACACAATTACATCAGAGGTCCAATGAGAGTAGAAAGCGCCGGATATGGAGCTTAAAGCAACTCTGGTGGTGCTGTATGTACCATGTAGGTGCCTATATGGGATGCCTCCGATTCTCGTCTCCCGGACATTATCTTAAGAGCTCACATGCCACCATCCTACTACGGACGTATCATGGGCGCAGGTCCGGATGACTAGCCGGCTCCTTCGTGGTGACTACTATCTTCCGTTTCTGCAGGATGAAAATGACCGAATGTCTCAGGGCTGGTGAATTCCTTACCAAGTCCGCCGTACAGTACAGCGATGGAATGTAATGCCATGGCGCCTTTGTTGTGGGCCGACTGCTAGCATCTGCTGGATATGGTTTACTGTATGACTGCGAGCTCCGCAGCCTGCACGTCCGACGTGCGCCATAGATCGCATCATACGCAAGTGATTCCACCCCTGACCCTTTCCTGTTACATTTAGTTTCATGACCCACGTGCTCCCGGCATGTGGCGCCCTTGGGAGACTACACCTGCCCTGCCTAGAGATACGCCTATATGTCCGCCGTTGCCGTTGCCTCATACGGGCATCTGGGCGTCTTGGCCCGGGGACCCGGGACCCGCTGCATCCGCCTCAGCCGGCGCAGACGGGTCCAATCCAGCCCCGGCATCATCTCCTATTCGGGTTATTGTAGCGGCGGTGGCGCTGCAGACCCGGAGGCCGACCGGGAGGCCGACCGGGACTAACATGACATTATTCTTGCCGCGGGTGATATATTCGAGTTCATGCGTTTGCTCTTTGGTCCATGACTTGCTCGGTGTAAATTCATCAGCACAGGGAGGGGCGCGCTTGGTATGGCCGAGTGGTCATGTCACTTGCCAAGCCGGGGGTTAACTGCATGTGGGAGGAGAGAGGCATGTGGCCCCCGAATACAAACTAAACCCCGGACTCTCGGGCAGCTTAATACCCCAGTTTCTCCTGGAAAAGGGGGGGGATCTGCTACGTTTCAATGGAGATAGCCTACTCGCCCAGTGTTCATCGTCCATCCTGAGGGGCACCATGCCCATTGAATTACTGATTTGGGTTGGCGTAGACTCCTTTCGGCGTCGGCGTCGCATTTCAAGCGGACTCTTGGGCTAAGAGTACTCCTCTGCCGCAAAAACCTCCCATGGTCCTCGCGATTCTAGATTCACATCTCACAGTAATTAGTGTCCACCCTGATTAGCGTCTTCGGAACCGGCCGGATGGGCAAAGCGCAGGGGTAACTAGTAGCTACGGATAGGGACCGTAGCAGTCATCCCTGAGGTTTATGGCCGTGCTCTGTCTTTAAGGCCCAGTGGATGTGAACGACGGGCGAACAATGGGTTCGCATCTGCGGATAGGCAAGCATCGGAGTGATATCCTCAGTTATGGGGCTTCATGTATATGCAACTTGAATGCTCTTGGTCAACAGGCCACGGAAATGACTTGCAGGGTAGTAGTGAGTAGTGAGGCCCTGCGAATATGTGGTATCAAATGCCCCATCCACGCGCACCCATCCACATCGGGCAGTTGATCCACTGAAGTCATGTTCCTGCATCAGGGTCGTACTGTGTGTGCCGGTAGTACCCCTGATGCGTGGTCGTGACTTATGTGCGAAAACAGTCCTAGACTCGGTGATATAGCTCTCGGCATCGTGCTATCGCCCATGACATGTGTAAGAGACCCGCCGGCTGGTACAGGCCAAGATGACCTCTCAACACACCACGGGATAGGGGCCTCGAGACGGCATGGGAGCATAAGCTCCAACATCTACCTTCCCAAACCTCATGTCCGATAGTTCCGGGCGTCTTGGCTTAGCCCTTCTACAGATGGACTGCTACGGACCTCCGAGTATATAAACCTGTGAGTTGCCGATCTCGACTTCATGGAGGAGGTGATATCTACAGCCCAGCTACGATCCTTGCCATTCCTTTCTCGGGCCTTGTACCCGATCCAATCCCTACTTGACTTCACTGTATATATTATCGCTCTATATATTTTCCCCACATATTCGCGACAATGGCTCTTCTCGTCGTCACTTCACTCCTTGCCCTGTCTTCCATTGCCAGCGCATGGGAGGCCCCTTCATACTCCGGCTACCGCAAAGTCTGGCAGGACACCTTCGGAGGAAACGCTGGTAGCTCCCCAAATGGAAACAACTGGGAGATCCGTGAGGGCGATCTTGGTGTCAACAATGAGCTCCAGGTCTACACTCGCAGCTCGCGCAACCTCCAGCTGAGCGGCGGCAGTACTCTCCAGCTGGTCCCCTGGCGGGACTCGTCAAAGCCCAAGGGCTGGACCTCGGGACGCATAGAGAGCAAGTACACATTCACCCCGGAGAATGGAAAGATTACCCGTGTCGAGGCCGCCATCATGTTTGGCGAGAGTCCCACTGGCAATAAGCAGGGCATCTGGCCCGCCTACTGGATGCTGGGTGCTTCCATCCGCAATGGCGTCGACTGGCCCAGGTGTGGCGAGATCGATATCCTGGAGACCGTCAACGGCATTCTCACCGGCCACGGCACTGTCCACTGTGATGTTTACCCGGGCGGCATCTGCAACGAGGGTACCGGCATCGGCAGTAGCATCGGTATTCCGAACCAGGGCTGGCACACCTGGCGCGTGGAGATCGACCGCCGAAGCTCCAACTTCCGAGATCAGTCTATCAACTGGTACATGGATGGACAACGCTTCCATCAGGTTACGGGTGCCCGCATTGGCAACTCCGAAGTCTGGGCCTCGCTGGCCCAGCGGCCCCTGTTCTTCATCCTCAACGTCGCTGTCGGTGGTAACTGGGTATGTAACTGTCTCTCTTTTCCCCTTCCCTGGATATCCGATAAATCTGACAAGGTTTGACAGCCCGGATACCCCAACGGTAACACCCATGACGGTTATGGTTCCCGCATGGAGGTCGGCTACGTCGCTCATTACGTGACCTAAGGGACTGCAGGTTCCCACACTTGGCTCACCAACAAACACTCTTCATGGTATATATTTATCATCATCTGTATATATTCTGTCTTTACCCTGGAGTATGAGTTATGGGAAACGAGAACTGTCGTTATCAGATTCTATACCAATTATACCTTTTGTGTTCGACTGCCCGTCTAGTCTAGTGTCTTCTGAAGCTCTAGGACCTCCTGTATTGACTTCTGTTTCGTCGCCTCCTGAAGTTCATACACCGCTTGCAGTTCTTCCACCATGAACGACTCCAGATTGGCCTTCCTTCCCACTCTATAGTCGTAGATGACAACATCCTCAAAGCACCTGGCAGCAGGTCGCTGGTTGTCGTGTGAAAAAATGACGACTTCCATGTCGACATTTGTGGATTCGCGCGTCGGCGGCGCGAGAAGCTTGTGGGCGACGGTGACGGTGTCAGGGTATACGATGGGCTACAGCGTGTACCGTCCAATGTGAGAATACAGAAAGACACAAGTATTACTGATTACCCCCAGGGGAACTCACGAGTTTATAGTCTGTCTTGATGCTCTTGAGGATGAGGCCGATGCTCCGTGGCGTCATGAGATCGATCCACTGTTGCCGATGCTCTTCATCGGCCGCCTTGGCAAAGTTCCGAAACCAGTTGACTCGAGATGACTCGGCGAATCGATTGTATACGACGTTGTTTACATGACCTACATGGGGTTAGACCATATGTGGTGAGGATATTGTCGGTCTTGTCGCCGGGACTCACCCTGGAGACACTGTCAGCGTACGCTCTCCATCGTGACTTGATAGCGTCGGGAGGACTTACCATGCTGTCCTGGACACAAGGGGGGAAGACATTAGTTTCCTACCGGGTGCTTTGTGGCCGAATTAAGTACTCACCATATCTCCCCACACCACCTGGTAGCTGTCCAGTCCCGTCCATCTCGGTCCTGTGAGGAAGCCCTCAGACCCAGCTGACAACTCGAGCCATCGGTGGTCCAATTGATCCAGCACACGCCTTGCTTCCGCCGGTCTCGCGGGCAGGTCGGATTGCGCCCGCTCTCTGAGGTTTGACAGCCATCGTGGGCTCAGACGTCCGCCGGTTGCGGGCGGCGACGATCGGGAATTGTCTTGGAGCTTCCGGACCGTTGTATGAAATGGCCGACAGCGCGTGCTGTGTGCAATCGCGGGTATTCGTCTATAAAGGAGAGCTGTGTGGTTTCGCATGATGAGTTAGACGGGGACACGCAAGGTGCGTTGGCCCGGATGTGGAATTTACTATTGGGTGTTCGGAGTCCGGAGATGATGAAAGGTTCAGTATCCGTACTTGTAGAGTACTCGTAGAAGCGACTCTGATTGTTGCAAGGCCGTGTCGGCTGGCCTCGGCATTCAGAGTTGACGATCATTGTTGCTTATGTCAGTCAGTCCATCCCAGTCCTCGACCCCTGTGCCCTTGGCAGAAATGTACCTGGGTATTAGAATAATAAGAGGATATTGTCATCTCTCAATCTGGAAGGGAGGATTCTGGGTGTAAAACTTCAATTCTCGGTTCGTTGAGCGCCTCGTTTGGCTTATCATACCGGCGTAACTATCCACCACATCTTCATCGACATTGATATTTACAACATAAACTTCGGAAACTTGCATACAGATTCCTTATTCGAATGTTCAGAAAGCAGAGAAAAGTTCAGGTCACTTCAACAGAAAACAAGATCCCCTTGAGCGCAGCTCCGACAGCTTTCCTATTGCGCAGCCCTGACAGCTTCAGCGATGGCCTCGTCCAAACCCACGGTCCCCCGAACAAAGCCTCGCTCCTCCTCCGGCGGCAAGTTTTCCAGCGCCGGGCCTCCTGGCAAGAAACACGTTGTCATTTCCACCCACGCTCCCACTATAGCGGGCGGAAATACCTGGCTAAAGAAACCTTCGAGCTGGTCCTTCTCGATTGGCTTGATGGCGACGTCCCTACCTAGGGCTTTGGAAAAGGCTGCTTGGACATCTAGGGGAGAATAATTGACCGGCCCATGGAGCTCAAAGATATGAGGTGATCTAGAATTCTGCTCCCTTGTCAGAACCTGGTTGGCCAGGGTGCGGCCAATGTCCCGGACTGCCACCATGGGCATCTTGTAGTCCAGGGGAGTCACGGTGGAGAAGAAGAAGGGTTCGGCCCCCTTGAGCGTGCTCAAATCCATGGTCCAGTTCTCCATGAAATAGGAGCAGCGGACAAAAGTGATTCTCGGGATATTTGTTCTAGAGAAGGCTCTCTCGGCCGCCCAACAAGTCTTGATCTCACCCTTCGAAGCCTATCCGTTAGTCCATTTCGTCGCACTTCGAGCTGGCTTCGCGCCCACTTACAACGCCCTCGCTCAGATGCGCGCCCATGCTACTGACGAGCACCAGATGCTTCACCGTGCCAGCGCGCTCAACCGCGGCCTTGACATTCTCCGAGACCGTCTCGGCATACTTGACAATGTCGCGCGCGTCGTATACGGACGGTGTGAGTGTGATGACGGCGTCCGCGCTCGTGAAGTCGAGCGACGACGCATCCGTGATATCGCCCTTGAGAACCTCGATGTTGGACTTGGAAGTGAACTCAGGAGGCGCCTTTGCGGTGTTGCGGTACACGGCTTGGATCTCGATAGGGGGGGCATCCTGGGACGATGTCTGATCTAGCAGCGATCGAATGGCGGCGGTGGCCGTCTTTCCGCTGGCTGGGACCACGACGACTCTCATGATGCCCGTGAAGTATCGGCTCGTAATGAGGGTGGATTGCGTCTGGATTGATGGTTTGGTGCTGCAGGAGACTGAGGAAATGAGGAAATAGTTCCCCGCCGCCGGGTCTTGAAGCTTAAAGTGATACCTCGTATGAATCGCATTTCATGCATCAAATGAGGTGATGAGTCTCCAGCTGGGTCACAATTCCCCAGCGAAGAAATTACTCCAGTGAATATACGCACCAACTATCGACCGTGCCATTCACGGTGCCATTAACGGTGCCATTCGCGGGGGGTGGGAATCCCCGCAGATCCCCGATTCTCTGGGCGGTCCGACGGACCACGACCTCGGCCAGCTACACGGCATCACCTCCACGGGGAATCAATTGACTGATGGCCTAGATCGAGCTTGGCTCATGAGGTCCAGAAACCTTGCATGCATCATCAACTCGCTCATGTCGTGGTATTGATCATGGCAGCAGTGTTTGAATCATGTTAAGAAAACACTCTTTGTAAAGCGATATCTCCACAAAGTATTAAAGGTAGTGTACATATATAAGCGATATATGTCGGCTGCGGCCCTGTCTTTATTCCTCGATCTTCACACGCGGCACCTGGGCTTGGCTGGGCCTCCGGCTCGCAGACGGCGTGCCTCGTGGCGTCTGGCGCGGAGTGACACGGTTCTCTCCGAAGAAGCGGTACTGCTGGCTGTAGCGCCTCTCAGGAACGGCCGCCGCGGAACCTGTAAGTAAGAGAACGTCAGCATTTGGTCGCCCAGGCATATGAATGGACTGATGGAATCTAAATCAGGGGGTGCAAACTTACTCCTACGCCTCGCCGGATCAGCAGACACGCTGACACGGCGGCCGTCGTCGCTCCGAGCCTCAGCCAGTTGCTGGGCAAAGGGAGACCGTTTCCGGAGGACCGGGCCTTTCCAGTAGATGATGTAGACGGCAATGACCAGTACAAACGAGATGCAGAATAGTATGGTGGTGGCGTACTCGAGATTCCTGCCGCTCGCCTTGCCGATGTTGCTGAAGAAAGGGATGGCCGGCACTGTGAGCACACCCGCCAGGAAATCTCGAGCCCATCCGTTGCCACCAGTGGCAGAGGCCGAGTAGGGCCCATATGCGCAGATCATGTAGTCGATGGTAGCCATGTAGATGGCGTAGTTGGCGATGCCGACGATGGCGGCGAAGATCATGGAGCCTATCCAATGGATAGGAGGTCCCTGTATGGTCCATGCGAAGCCGATGAGCCCGATCGGCAGGCATGGCGCCGTGTACAAGAGGAACCAAAGCCGGGACTCATACTGCGCTCGTTCATTGTGGGGCTTGGCAGCCCTCTCCTTTCTGTTGCGCTGGATGGCCGGGATGAAGAGGAGCCAGGCGACAACATAGCCGATGCCGATGGAGCAGAAGGACAGGCCGATGGTGACGGGATTAAAGTCCCATTGGCGGTATACCAGGGCGAAAGACTGGATGAACATGAAGATGAGGGCGTCCGAGAAACCGGAGAGCAATGAGAGGACCAGCACGATGGGCTCCGTGAGGAACATCCGGAAGGGTCGGACCCATGTGGTGATGATCTCCTTGGCGGAGAAGCGGTCGCGGAAGGGGACAAGCTCGTCCGGCCCCCAAAAGTTGGCGTTGGGGTCCTCCTTTCTGCGCTTCTTGGCGATCCTATTCAGCATAATTGTGGTGCGCGTCTCGGGTACGGTGAAGAAGTGGACGGCCTGAACAATGGCACCGAGGATGAGCTGAATCCAGATGGACCATCTAAGGCTATGTCAATATTGGACACTTCGCGGCGCGGCAATGATCAACAGGATGGCAAACTTACGTCCAGTGGAGATACTGTTCGGTGAACCCACCCACAACAGGGCCCAGGATAGAACCGCCAACGGAGGAAAAGACGACGTAGGCGACAGCGTACTGCTGGACGTCGGCCTCCCACATATCCGCAATCATGCCCAGAGTGACGGAGCCTCCGGCCGTAGAAAGACCACCGAGTGCCCTGCCGACAAGGATTGTAGCGAAGTTCGGGGCGAGTGCAACGGGAATCTGCCAGATATTGACGAGGAGCATCGAGAGCTGGAGGATGGGCCACCGCCCAAACTCCTCGGACCACGGGGCCCAGAGCTCACAGCCAAAGGCGTAGAAGACGAGGAAGATCATGGCGCCGCAGCGAGCGGCCTGGGCACTGACATTGAACTCTTCGGCGATACCAGGGATGGCGTTGGAGTACAATGAGGTGTTGAAGTTCATCGAGACCTGGACCCAGAAGATGACGGTCAGGATGTACCACTTCTTCCACCAGGAGAAGCAGAAGCCCAGCTCTTCGTAGCAGTCATCTTCGGTGATTTCGTATTTGTCGTACGTCCCGAGCTTCTCGAGGTTGCCTACGTTGCCGTTGGTCCCATCCGCCTCCTTTGTGCCCAGGTCGGGCTCGTTGGCAACGACATTACCATGCTCCGTCGAACCCGAGGCGGAGCCAGATTCCTGGCCGCGGAGCTTAGAGTTGGCGAGCTCCAGATCGTTCTGGCCCATGACCTGAGGGGGCTCGTCGGTAGAGTCAGTCGACGGCATCCTGACGAGCACTCGGGATGCGTGGTCCAAGGCAAGGTAGTTTCTCAAAGATCCGACTAACAAAGGAGTTCCATAATCATTAGATTAAGGGCAGAGGCCCGATATTAAATATGTACGTGGGCGGCACCCGACGACACTGGGACTAGGGAGAACCATGTGTCGTAGGTCGATACACCGCGGGCAGGCAGCAGGCAACCAACAACAACACCGGCAACCCACGAGCTGCATTTCTGACATCACCTGGAGTGCTATTGATCAGAAGCAACTCCTGCATTTGCTTCCACTCGGTTACCCCGGAAGCAACATGGCGGTGGGCGGTGGTCGATCGCTTGTGGGTGTGTAAGACATTGCCATCATTCCTTTCACGCACGGTCAAGGCCCGAGTGTCACTCGGCACTGTCGACAGCTCTTCAACGCCTCATTCCGCCAGTTGAAGACTTGGCAACTGGAATTCGTCGACTGGTCTTGCTGCGAAACTTTCTCCATACCTCTCTCTCTTTTAGGAGCCCTTCGACTTCGAAGCCAGAGATATTGGGCCGGAAAGTCTGCATCCAGTACTTTGCCCCCAAGGAGTTTAAGCTTGTCTGTCTGGCTTAACCCCGATCAAACCCCATCACACTTGGGTTCGATGACGTTTTGGCCCATGGCGTCGGGTCTTTCGTTGGACAGAGGGAAATATAAGACGGCGAACGTCCCGGCGCCGGTGGGGCTAGTTCGGCACATCTGTGCCGGATGCGCCCCTTGCCGCATGTACAATAGTACCATGATTGTGGCTGCCTCGGGGATGATACTAATACTTAGTTAGTATGTGCATCTGGCAGGAATTGTGACAAATAAGACGTGATTCCTTGTCCGTTTTTCACCTCGTGGGTTGAGCTGCTGATGCTTATTGTTTCCCCGCCGCCTTCTTCCCCCGACTCGAGGACATGAGCTGCGATTAAACGTAGTCGGCCACGTTGACTGTAGCGGCGCTAGAAACGCATGTTCCTCAGAGTTTCTTGGAACTCACTCGCGTACAACTAGCAGTCAGACATGGCCAGCTGTGGCAGGCGTCCTCAGAGACGGTCAGGGGTAAAGCCAGCGACCCGCTGAGGGGTCGAGGTTAGTTAGAGCCGAATACGTAGTACCTACAAAGGAAGACGTACATAATAGGAAGTTATCCGTGCGTAGGAGGAAGCAGGATAGGCATTCCCCCCCCCCCAGGGATATTCCCGCGTATCGGGAGGTGGACGGAGGCGATTCAACGGACGGGATCCAGCACCGGACGGGAGCCATTGAGAGAGAACCCGCGCCTCGCCGGCCGATATTGCGGCGCGGTGGTCGAAAAATGAGATTCTGACGCATATGAACAACTGTGTCGCCTAATTTGTGGGACCATATAGGAGGTCAAGGTTGGTTCAAGAGAGGACCAGGGGTGTTGGTGTTACTGTGAACCAGTGAACCTGCCTTGGCTGCTGATCGGCAACGTGGGATGTGGTTCATCTCGAATCCATCCAATCTCTCTTCCAGCGCGCGCTGCAGAAAGAGCCATTCAGACTGTCTTCTCGTCTCGCACTCTCACTCCGATCTCTCCAGAATGCTACTCGTACTGTGAAGGCGGCGTCATATGCGACGACAGCCTACATAGAGCAAAGCGAGCGTCGGACGAGATGATTGTGCGGCACAGCAGAGCACCCCGTCTACACTCTGGTCCCGCATTAGGCACTCCATCATTCATCCTACTTGGACCGATTGACCTCGAGTTTATGGCGACTCAGAAAAGCGGAGTGAAGGGGAGAAAAAAAAAATTGCGGGAGAACCCACAATCTCCCTAAAACGCCAACCTGATTCCGGCCTCTTGTGCGGACGAAGAGATTATTCCGACCGGCCCTCAAGTCGCTCACTGGGTCCCTCTGCCAGGTCCGCTTCTTAGGCCTGTGAGCGTGTCAGGTGGCCCCGCGGAGCGCTGCAAGCCGCCAAAGGATTCATGGAGGGCACCTACCGTAGTACTGTAGTCAAGGCACCACTGTTCAACAGCTGAACCCCCACGGCAGGCGGGCAAAGAGTCTCATTGCCCATCCATCGGCTTCTTGCAGAGTCGTCCGGTCGCTCCTACCTACAGTACTCAAACATTGAACTCCCCTCCTCAGGAGGTCAAAGTACCATTCACACTCATTGAGTACTTCGTACTACATGCACGCACTGCGAAGTGGTTGTGGTACCCAGGTTTCCAGACTAAGGTACTACAGGTACCAGGTACTAGTACTTAGTAGGGTCCCAGGGTCCACCGCCTTTTAACACCCACTAGTAGCAGTTCTCATAGTTGCCCACCACTTGCGGCTTGGCGGCCACAACGCCCGTCGCCTCCGCTCTCGCGATTCCCAAATAACCCAGTTTCACTGAACACCCGCGGACCACCTACCGCTGCCCTCTGCGCGGACCCAAGGGCCACACCAGACTGCCAGTGAGCGCAACCAGAAACGACTTGGCACTGTCGATACAGAGTCCCCAATACAGGCCCGGGGCTCCGACCTGACGCCATGTCCGAAGACGACATCGAAGCCATCGGCCCCGACGCCACCGTCCCCCTCGTGCCCGCCGACCGAGACCGCCGAGCCCCCCGATTCAGCTGGACCCCAGCCTACGAGGCCACCTTCTTCAGGAGCCTGTGCGAAAGCGTCCAGCTGGGTCTGCGCGAGCACAGCAGCTTCAAGGCGGAAGCATGGGAGCGCGCCTCCGCTGCCCTGCAGGCCACCCACGGCGCGTATCCCACCAAGAACCATCTCATCAACAAGAGCGACAATGCCCGGAAACGCTTCCGACTCTGGAGGGGCCTGCGAGAGGATCCCGCCTTTCTGTATAACCCGGCCACTAAGATTGTTACCGCCACAGAGGAGGCATGGAGGGCGCATATCGAGGTTGGTTTCCTTGCTTTGACTAGCCACCGGCAAGACGGTGCCCACTAACGCGGGCGCGCCTAAACAGAAAGAGCCACTATCACGAGCCCTCCGAGGTCGACCGTTCGAGCACGAGGAATATATGGAGATCCTCTACCCCGACGTGGTTGGATCAGGCGGTGCACCTAAGCGCATCATGAGGCCGAGGAGGAAGAATGGCGTCATCCTCGACTCTGACATGCCCGGCATGGCCATCATAGACCTCCAAGAGCCTACACGGCCGACCATTGTGTCGTCGAGTCCGCGTCAGCAACCTCCACGGCCGTCGCTCAGCCAGACGCCAACCGGTTCATCATCCAACGGCTCCACCGTCACCCGCTCCATCACCACCCAACGGCCCCAGCCGCAGCCCACCACGTCGGCTACCTTTACTCCCGACCAGGTCGCAGCGGCAGCGCACGCCAGCGCCCAGATCGCAGCAGCAGCGCACTCCAGCGCCCTGACGCCGCCTGAAGAGACTGCCGGGCAGAACCACAGCCAAGCGCGCAAAGGGCGGCCCGTCGCTACCACGCCCCAAACAGAACCCGCCTTGCCGCCGTTACTAGCGGGCGACGCGGCGCCTGCGTCCATGACCTCCCCGCCGCAGAAGCGACGCCGCACCTCCTACCGGGGCACCCCACTGACCGCCAGCGCGCCCGCACCGACGTCCCCCGTTCTTCCAGGCCAGTCCCGCGAGGCACCGTCGTCGTCGTCATCGTCGTCGTTCCAAGCCCCGCTTCTAGAGGAGATTCTTGAGGCTCTTAGGAGCCGCGCAGCCCCGCGCTGGCGCGAGCAGGCGCTGGACATATTCTTCCGCGACTTCTCCGGCGAGGAGCTCGACTTGCAGGTCAAGATTTCCGAGAACGTCCTCAGCAACGAGAACAAGGCCATGGTATTCTGCAAGATGCCCGAGCGGGTGCGGCAGCACTGGGTGGGCAAGTTTCGTGAGATGCACCAGCTGAATAAGACCACGTAGCTTTCGTTCTTCTTTTTTCTTTCAGTCCGTTTCAGTAAGGGGGGTGGACGACAGGTGTTTGTTCAGTCTTTTTTTTTTCCCCATTTTATTGGAGGGAAGTCGGTTGTCGAGCGCGCCGAATCATTCGCAGGAGATACCCACTGGATAGGGCGTTTGAGGTTCTATGGTTTCTGGCTTTCAGCTTAGTATGAGAAGGGGAAAAGGGCTTGGTTCCTGGCAAGGCTTGGGATTGGTCTGTATAATCAATCAAATTGATATTGATCTTGTGGTGTTTAACCTGAGAAGATTTGCCTTGTAAATTAGTGCCTCGCCTTGCCATTTCCGCTGCTTGATGCCTTCTGCAAACAGAGACTGACCGCAAAGGCCAGGCAGGGCTGCAAGAAGATGCCAAGGCCATTTGCTCGCCATTTCCAAAGATAATAAGACCACGTCAGTAAGCAGTTGTCTTCTAGACCCTCCTCTCTTTTGACTCAGGCAACGGATTGTCCGCATGGTTCAAGTCCACCTCGGCCTGGGTATAGGGTAAAAGAAAGGTCCACTTCGAGAAGGAGCTGTCGCGTCGGAAATGTGCGATGTATCCATGGGGATGCTCGGGTAATAGTGTGAATGGTCCACGTTCCTCCGTATCGCACCCGAAGCATCGCAAGATACTCAACTCTGCGGTCCATGTTTTCCAGGTTGTCTTTTTTTGATATGGATGACCGGAGCTCCCTGCCCGGATTTTGGCACGGCCCCAGTCGCTCGTCCGATTGTTGACCTTTCATGCAGTTGCAATTTGCATGTGGTTGCGGCGTCCCGCACTGTGGGGCCCGAGAGCGCACTTACGTCATGGAACATGGCCGAGAACGTCAAGGCACGAGAGCGAGACCTGCTTTTGCGTCACTACTAGTACTATTAGTAGGTACCGGAACGGGCACTCACCTGCCGGCTGCCCACCATCCAGTTCCTCGTGCACAACTGCTCATCACCCGACTTTCGTGACTCCTCCTACACTCAATCAACAGACATCCTTCTTCCAAAAACCAACATCTTTCTAGCTTGTGGAGCTACAAATCCAACAGTGAGTCCCAGTCCTACGATGGCCTCATGCCTCTGCTAGCAAGATATTGATGCAGTTTATCTGTAGTGTCCTACGCCGACGTTGCCGCCAGCGGGCCCAAACAGAGTGCCGAGGAGGTGAGTGCCCTCGCGACGAGCTTCATTTCTCGATGCATCGATGTAGATCGACTGACAGCTCCGCCAGGCCGCTGCCCCTCACCCGCCCTCGGTTGTCACGAACGAGTCGGCCTCGACCGCCTCCCTCGTTGACGTCGACATGCCCAGCGTCCACACCGTGCCCCCGGACTTCACCGAGCAGGAAGTCAAGACGGACACGCAGGCCAACCGCATCGAGCGCGAAGCCTCCGCCAAGAAGGCCAAGGCCAAGCGCGGCGCCCACGAGGCCGACAACTGGCTCCAGGCCCAATTCTCCAAGCTGTCCGACGGAACCGCCGGTGCCCTGGCCGTCGCCAACCTTGCCAGCGTCGTCGGTTTGAGCTCCTACCTTGGTTACAAGGCCTGGGGTCTGTACGAGAATGGACGCCTGACCTGGCAGAATATTGGAATCGGGGTCGGTATTCTGGCTGCGGTCGGCGCCGCAGAGTCCGTCGTTGGCCGGTATCTATACAAGGGCAAGAAGGCAGACTCCTCCTAGACGGGGGGTTGGGTATGACCGCCTGCAACAGACTTAGCTTTGCGGCACCCGGTGATGTCCGTGAGGATGGTGATTCTTGGTTTGGCGGTGGCAGTCTCACCTCTATAATTGTGCTCTAATGTATATTATTGACCAAATCTTCATGGAAAGCGACGCTACGCATGATCAGACATCGGAGGCTGCTTCGTGACCGTGGAGACGACGTGGATGGTGCCTACGCATCGTCGAGGCATCAGGTGCGATTGAGTTGATGAGGGTCAATTGCCGGTAGCCCGACCTCCTGTATAGCTGGTAATTATTGGTACAAAAGGAGATGTGTAACTTCTATATCCCGCATCTACCTGCGCCGTTAGACATCGTGTAGCGTTCAATAGACAGAGCAGCAGCTCCACCCATGCCTATTGTCATGTTATACAGATATTCCTCACATACCAAATTTCACGCATCCTTCTTCTCCTTTGCGCTATCCGGCTTGGTCTCCACTTTCTCGTTTGCCTCGGTCGCGTCGTCCCACTTGGTGGGGATGGCGTCGCTCACCGGCGCGGCATTCACGGGGGTGTCGGCATTCAGAGGGGTGTCGGGCTTCACGGGGGTGACGGTCTCAGACTTGTTGTCGTTGGCCGCCGCAGGGGTAGTAGGTGGCTCTTGGGGGGAGCTCTGCTGGTCCTCCGGGTTTGGGACTTTGCTCGAGGCCTGAGTATCGGCCTGAGTATCAGGGGCATCAGGGTTTCCTTGCCCTGCCTCAGCAGCGTCCTCCTCGTCGGCGAGTTCCGCGCCGTAAATCTCAGGATACTTCCGGAAGCATTCTTGCATGCCCCTACGGTCCCACGTTAGTCGCCAATCTCTGCAGGTCCAATGGCTGGGGTTTCCAAAACGGTGACATACTGGAACTTGTCTATGCAGTCCATGCCCTTGGGATCCTCTTCTGAGTACACAAAACAGCTGAAGGCTGTCTTGAACTCCTCGCCACAAGGACCGTGGGCCATGCCACCCAGGCACGGGCAGTCCCAGTTGATCTCGCCGGTCTCGGGGTTGAAGGCACCCTGCTGGCCGGCCTCCTCCTCTAGGGCTTCAGCCCCTTCTGTGGCTGCCGGTCCTCCTTCCGATGCGTGCGTCTGGGCAGTCTGTGACGGGGGTGCGGACTCGTTCCCTTCAACCTTCTGCTCCGGAGAGGCCGGGGTGCGTTCGGGTTTGGCGGCAGGCTTGTCCCGCATTTGCTTGCGCTTCTCTTCTAGAATGGAATCGACGGTGGGAAGATCGGAATCGGCGAAGGACGCGGGCGCGGCCACGGTTTGAGCTGTTGCAAGGTTGGAGGAAGTATTAGTCGCGGAACCTCGTGATTTCGTGCAAGATGTCGCGAGGATGCTTACGAGCCGCCTCCTCGGCAAAGATGGAGCTTGTGTTGTAATAGTAGAGCGCGCCGGCAGCAAGTCCCCATCGCAGGGCAGAGCTCTTCCAACTCCTGGGCTTGTCGGCAGGTGATGCCGACGATGACAGGAACCGGCGGGGGGTAACAGTTGGACGGGCCCGGAGGCCGCGCACCGCTGGCCGCGAAGCTGATCGCAAGGCTGTGCGGTACATTGTGACCGACTCCGACGTTGGGAGTGTGATTAGAGGGTACTAAAGAGCGACGATGAAGGGAAGGGAGGGAGCTGTTTCTTAAAGGACTAATAACTGAGAAGCACGAATTGGTAATCAGGCCAATGCAATGCCCATCGCCAACTTTTTCTCCGTGCCGTCATCGCCCGAAAGTCCCAGCCGCGCAGGTGTTTTGCCGGGGATTAAGCGCCCACCTGATTTTTACAGACTACCATCATATGGATACTGTACTTGACTACCTGAGGTAACGTACGATGGCTGTACCCGAACATGGTATATCTCCGCTAATTACCTATTAATCCCGCCAAGTTATCCGTACACGACGCCTGCCAAACGCTGCAGATTCATCGCGGATACTGGTGCACACTGGACCACCAATTGCCTAGTACAAGTAGTAGTCGTACTAGTTCCAGAAACAAGCATGCGCCACAATTGCTGGAATCTCGGCATCTGCGACGGGACAGGTGATGGTCTAACGAAGGCTCGCACGTCGCATCGCAGGCAAGGATTTGCCGGTTGCTGCAGCTTGGGGGCGCCGTCATGAGCTTCGGCTGAGATCTGCGGCGGGTTTCGATGTCTCCTTAAGTGGTGTAAGATTCAGTCGGTGGTAGTGGTGTTGATTCATGCCTTAATACTAGATAGGTATTAATAAAAAGCTCGATAGCTCGATTGCAAGTCGGTCCATATGGCAGTCTGGCAGACGTCTCGCTTACCCGCACTGCAGACAGACATCCCGCCGCTCGCTTTCCCATTCTCTGGTTCACTAGGTAGGAAGGAGCTGAAGGAACCGTCTCCCTCTGCCCTGTTACTCTCGCTGAACCTTCGAACCTTCGAACCTTCGAACCTCACCATCTCACCCCCATCAATCCAATTTCGAAGACCAGTGGCTGAGGCATTTACCCTGCTGAGCCGCTGCTTTTTACTACGACTTCTCCCCGCAGGCAAACATGGCCAGCAACGGCGTCGTCGTCGAGTGGCGTCCAGCCCAGATGTTGCAGGGCCGCGACGTCGCCCCCGATTTCGCACTTCTCATTCTGAACCAGCCGCTGCGGAATGGAGTGAACCTGCGCAAGCTATGGCGAAGCTGTAAGAAGCTGAAGCAGTGGACCCCACCCCTTTGTGATTTTAGAATGGGCATATCTGTTGACGCGCGGGTATAGCTTCACTACGCATTGCTGCCGATGGGGGTGCGAACCGTCTTCACGAACTCTCGTCTTTCCAGGGCAAATTTGTGAGTGTGAATTCCTGATTCTAGACTCTCATTGCCTACCACGCAACAACCTCCTCAACTGCTACGATTTATTGAATGAACACGTGCTCAATGGTATATGCAGTCCAACCTACAGGTCATCATTGGCGACCTAGACTCCCTGAAACCTTCCGTCCGCGACTTCTACACCTCCCAGCCCACACCGGCGCGCATTATTCAAGAGGCCGACCAGGACTCGACAGATTTCGGCAAGGCCGTCAATTGGATCCGAAATAAGCACCCAGGGGGCATGGATATTGTGGCGCTGGGCGGGATCGGCGGGCGGGTGGACCAGGGCATCCGGCAGCTGCATGAGATGTACATGTTCCAGCAGGATCCTTCTTACGCCGCGGGCCGCCTCTACCTCCTCTCCGGCTCGAGCATGACTTTTCTGCTCAAGACAGGATCGCACCACATCCGGGTGCGGGAGGATGAGGACAATGAGGCCAATGTGTTTGGAAAGCACGTCGGCATCATTCCCCTCAGGGAGCCCAGCCGCATCACGACCCGCGGTCTGAAGTGGGATGTCACCGACTGGGAGACAGAATTGGCAGGCGGCAAATTGAGCACGAGCAATCATGTGCTTCCAGAGACTCGGTGGGTAAAGGTGGAGACAACCAAGGATGTGCTCTTCACCATATCGCTGGCCAAGGTGGATGGGGAGGATGACGCGTAGGCAGGGAGCAACGGCCGTAAATCGTCTCCAAATAGCGAGACGGCCAGACATCTCAGATGCCTTTGCCGTTGACAGAAATGCAGATCATGCCGCGAGGTATCTTGTTTTCCCATCTATAACAACCTGAACGCCTCGCTCGGTACCCCACGGTTCACCAGTACGCAACAACAGCCCATCCCGGTGCGCTTATCGCAGGTAATGCAGAACCAGCCAACAGAACAGAATGAAGATGATGACACCAGCGGCAAATATCCATTTGTCCTCACGGGCGCGCCGCTCCACCATGCGTATCGTGTCGCCGCTGATGCCCAGGGTGTTTGCAACGCTGTACAGCCGCTTCTGGGTAGTCTTGAGCATTTCGCGCTGCTGACCGAGGTCGCTGAGGACGGCCTGCCCTCGAGCAATATAGTCGTCGAGGGCTTGGTTGGTGCTCGAGAAGAAGTTCTGTTCACGGAGGGCGTGGGCCTCGCGAGCGTCGTCGCCGGAACCAAGGTAGGCCTGCTGCTGTTGCTGGCGGGGCTGGAAGGCAGAGGCGGACGAGGAGGAGACGTTGGCGTAGGGGTTCTCGGGGGTGGCGTTGTACGGGCGTCGTTGGCCAAGCAGCTCGGAGCGGTTGGTCTGGTGCTGCATGTCGTCGCGGGCTTTCTTTAGGTCGTCGACTTCGGACCGGAAGGAGGAGAGGTCGTCGCGGAATTTGCGAACACGTCCCAGAGCCTCTTCGTGTTTCTTTGGGACGATTTCTTGCTTGGCCAGGGCATGGTACTCGTCGACGGTCTTAGTGAAGGCAGCCAGGGAAGCCGACACGTTGCCGACTTCGGCCGGGGTCGGGGCTTGTTTGGATGAGAGGGTCGACAGCTCGCTGCGGATCGCCTTGCTCTGGCGCAGAGCCGAGTTGTAGGCGACGTTCTGAGAAATGGGGAACAACCCCCCAATGTTAGACACCGGGAGAGCCAGAGATTCGGTGAATCAGAGCTTTGGCGCATGGGCCGACGTACCATCTTTGCGATATCTTTGCGGCGACAACCTCACAGTTGGCAAGAAATGTTACTGAAATTAGGCCCCCCAACGCCCACGGGCTCTCGTAGCTTGCACCAGAAGGGAAGCATGCGGTGAGGCTACCTCAACCTCCGTGCCTGTCGGAAAATCATTCTCGCGGCTGCCACCCGTCCATGTCCGCCCACATGTCGTTTCAGAGCAAGTGCGACCAAGTCATTCCCTTCACAGGCAGCGACCGACTTTAATTTCTACATTGTCCCATTCTTCAAGATGTGTGATAACACAGTACTGGGAGACTGCGAGGGGACACCTAGAAATACCGATACTACTTCTCGCTCCATTGACCTGTTAGGTTTCCAGACCCTTCGAAAATTGAGCCTTACCCAGCCTTTGTGGCGCGAAGCATGACGCGATCTGTTTCAATTCAGGCATGATTTCTCGCCCGCTGTTACGAATTTGCGTATATGCGCCGGTACTTAACGCGTAGCATCATCATCTTTAGAATACTGTACATGTTTGCCGCCGAGAATTGAACAAGGGAGAGGATCAACCTGCAGGTGCCACCATCCGCTCTTGAGCTGCCAACAAGGCTCAAGTTGTCCTAGCCCGCGTGCATCTAGCAAGTACTTAGGTACTTATGTACCCCGCCCCCGCCTCTCTTGGTTTCAAAACCTGGGGCCGAATGGAGGACCAACGGCAACATCATCCACCACCCCTTATACCCCCACACTTCCCTGCCGCCCTCAACCGATATCCCCAAGCATCGCACCTGCAGTCCTCCTCAATCTCGCCCTGTATCCCCCCCCCTCCCCCCCCAAATGCCACGCGGGCCCATGGATCGCGACTCCGTCTCCCGCCCGCACCGATCCGACCAGTTCGCAGTTCTCCCCGATGAAGTCTTGGTCCAGATATTCCAGGCCGTCGCGCGCCTGTCGAAGCGGTCCCTCTGCAATGTGTCCCGCCTGAACAAGCGCTACCACATCCTCGCCGACGCCGTCCTCTACGAGACGATCCACTTCGTCACCCCGGAACTGCACCTCATCTTCAGCGAGTCCCTCCGCCGCAGGCCGCGACGTGGCTCCGCCATCCGCGAGGTCAAGCTGGCGTATCCCGCATCGAAGCTGTCCCAACTGATCATCAATGGCGACACCCCCGTCCACGGCTCGTACTACCACAATGGCTCGGTCCGGTACGACAGCCTGTCGCGCACCATCTCGGCCATGTCCAACCTCGAGACCCTGGACATCGCCGTTCCCGACAGCCTGCTTCCCGGCGTCGGCAAGCTCTTCAACAGCCCATTCGACCTGGCCTGTCTGAAGTCCTGCACCCTCTTCTACCAGTGCGAGAATGACGGCTACTGGGATCTGCAGCAGAACATCCACATCTTCTCACACCCTACCCTCGAGACTCTCGTCATCAAGAAGGCAAGGTTGGACCACCGCGGCTTCGATTCAATCGAGCAGCCCCACGAGACCGCCCTGACCAAGCTGCACCTCATCGAGTGTGACTTCAACGACGATGCCCTCTCCGACATCCTCATGTTCCCGAAGGCGCTGGCGGAGTTTGTCATGACACAGACTCGAGACCCGTCGCCGGAGCTGGAGGAGAGCTCGGACCGCATCGACGACTACATCCTGGCTCTCAAGTCGGCGTGCCACTCGCTCGTCACCATCACCATCGACTTCCCCAGCCTCACCGGCCGGCGAGCGCTGCGGATGAGGGAGTTTGAGGCGCTCAAGACACTCCGCATTAACTGGGACTATCAACTGTTTGGAAAGTCGTCGCCGAAGCCGCGCATGCACTCGGTCGGACTGCCACCCGAATTGGAGACTCTGGAGTTCTTCAATCCATTGGGCACAGATGAAGAGGTGACAGAGCTGCTGGTGTTTACTCTTCAGAATATTACCATTAACGCGAAGAACCTACGGACATTGATTGTCGTCGACGACGAGGCGGCCAGGGTGCCACAGGAAGTCGTAGAGGCGTGCAAGTCGCAGCCCCAGCTGCGATTGGATATCATTGGTTCTTTGGATACAGACGAGAGGTAGACAGTCGCATCCGGAACAACAGATTAGAATAGACAGAGCATAGACGAACAAGACAATATAGGCGTGGTCACCTGTCACAATGGCGCCATTCACCCTGCTATGACCAAAAGGTGGGGGGGCGGGAGGCCGCAGGCGAGGTGTGGGGGAAACTGGAATATATGGACGTTCTGATTGCTTCACAACAAGTATATACAGATGGGCAGTACTAATCCGACGTAGATATCTGTGTCGAGCTTCGCCGATTCTGATTCTCAGCACTCGAGATACACGCGGTCGCCAGCTGGGCCCGCAGCAAGGAGCATCATCTCCATGAAGCCGGCGCCAACCTGCCGCACGCTGTTGTGGTATTCTTCGTCGTTGGGGTAGAAGGGGCAGCTGGGGTCGGCGCTGCTCTCGGCTCCGAATTCAAGCGTTAGGCCGAACATCCGGCTGGCGCCGCAGGCCAGCTTTCCGTAGTATCGGCCCATGGCGTAGTCGTTGCTGGCGCCAGAGGTAGGGTACAAGCCAACGGCCGGGTACGCATCGTACTCGACGTTGCCGGCCGCGCTCATGGCCTGAATCATCTTGGACGTGCCATCCTCCTCAATCTTCAAGTCCTCGGCGGTGAGGTACTCCTTGTACTCGCTGTCCGGCGGGTCCTCGCCGGTGGCGCCTCGCTTTCCATCAAACTTGGAGTTGACAAAATTCTGCTTGGGGTCCTTGGTGCCGACGTCGTCATCGCCCCAGCCGTAGAGGAGACTGGCGGCGAAAGAGTGAAGGTCCATGAACCAGGTGATGCCTGGGTACTTGTCCAAAGCCCACACCACAGCCTGGGTCTCCGGCTCAGAGGCGGCGCTGGTGCCGCAGAAGGTCTCGGCCGCAGGGTCGTTGGAGGCGGGATCCGCATACTCCATGTTGAACGCTTTCTCAAAGTCCCAGACAAAGTCGTAGTTGCGGTTCAAGTCAATTCCCACATCTCTGCCGTCGCTACCGGAGGCAGACTCGGTGTTGCGGTTCTTGCGCCAGCAAGAATCGGTCTTCTGGTCGTATGCCACGCCATCGGGGTTCGTCAGCGGGAGCACAACAACACCGGCACCCAGAGCCGTCTCGACATCTTCGGCAGTGTAGTTCTGTCCCCCGTAGGAGACACCGGTGCCCTCGGCACGGGCCGCGAGCAGGTCGGCCAAGAAGTAAATGACGTTGTCCGGGCCGCCGCGCTCGCGAGCGTGAATGCCGCTCATGATGAACACTTTGGGATCGTCGCCCACAACGGCGCCGGGAAGAGTACGGCCCTCGAAGGTCTTGAACGGGGGCTCGAAGAGCTCGACTTGGTCTGAGTATCCCCTCTTCAGCGCACGCAGGGCAGAGCCCACCTCCTCCACGTTCAGGATCGACTCGAGATCGCGATCCTCTACGCCCAGGCCGACGGGGACGGTGGAGTTGTCTGAAAAGCGGTTGCCAGTCCCAATGGGGAACGCATTGCTGGATTGGCGGCGCTCCGGCACGGCTCGAGGCGGGCGGGTTCCGGTGAGGGCAGCGTGGCGCTCAGCCTCGATCTCCCGGGGCAGAAGGCAGCCGTTAACGGAGCCGGCGGCAAGGCCAAGAGTGACAATGGTGTTAAGGAGAGTCATGGTGAGAATGGTGAGAATGGTACTGCTAGCTTTCCTGGCAGAATGACTGGAAGCGAAGGCATCACGGACATCGCGAGGCGGGAGCGGTTCAGGTAATGTAATAAAAGGTCGAAACACGCATAAACAGTCGGCCTACTAGGCGTTTCGGGAAGGCCGCGTTAGAAGATCGTCCCGAGGGAACTTTGTCGTGTAGGGACTTTGAGAATCAGGACCCAGCGCGTGTCCTACCAATTATATCCCGGCGGGGGCGATCTTGCGACTTACTTAAAGAGGAAGCTCGTACCCCCTGGTCACGGCAGTGCGGCCAACACGGCTGGTGCGATCGACGTATCTCGTACATGTACGTCCGTACACATCGCGGATCAAGGTAGGACAGTCAAGCTGGGGAGACTGAATCGTCTCAGGGGCTTATGGATGCATGTAAAATGGGCAGCTCAGAAACCGCGTTTAGTGTGAGGCAAAGCGTCACGCTCACCATAGCGGAGTAAAAATGTATATTGTGTGGAGTCAACGTTTCGGTCTGTCTGGCCTGCGAAGCCTGACTAACATTAGTACATAGTATTACCGAGTCAGAGGTTTCGCCTGCGATAGTGCATGTGACCTCCACGGATATCACTGGCGGTGACGAGACCACTTCGAGTGTCGCATATCATCTACCAACGTAATTTACTAGTAAGCTTGTGTTTCCATCTTAGTTGAGGATGCGAAGCATCCAAGGGGCAGGTTATTATTACTAAAGAGAGGATTCCACATTGCTCCCATTACTACCGCCTGCTTACGTTTCTAATTCTCAGCCAGGGTGTATGTAATAGTAAGATAATGCAATGATTCCGGTGCGAGTTTCTAGTTTCTAGTTTCTAGTTTCTTATCTTCATCAAGAGATACGATAGTGGCATTGGAAAAGGTCCTAAATGAAAATGACCAGGCAACTTGCATGTCTGGCTCGGGCGTCGGAAACTTGTTGATAAAAGTTGTATCGTAATGTAGGATATGGCGGCTGCGCACGGTATCTTCGTTACCAGTTCGGACCATTATAGATAATAGATCGCCTTTACGAGCATTACTAGTAGTGCATGCTCCTCTTATATGGGGATTAACCGATGGGCTGGCTACAGGTTAGGCAGATTTGGCCGTTTTGGGGCGGAGAGCTTTCCGGCGGGTGCCGCGCCACTTAATGCACTCCACTCACTGCACGCCTACTGAAAGTCTCTTCCACCATTTCAATTTAACATTCATCAGCATTGAAGACTTGGTCTATCCAACCCCGCTGGAGTGCCCGCCGCCTCGAGAGCCTCCTTGGTTCATCGCCCCTGGCACATTTGACCGGCCCTAGTACGGTGGTCGACTGACCGGGAAATGGACCATTTATAACAAGTGACCATTGGGCACCACGGCCTCATAGTCATGGCGCCGTCACCCACAGTGACGGCCATGGCGCAGTGCACCGCTGACCTGTCATGGGCCCTCTTGACGACGGTACTCGGAGTCATCGTCGCGCTGGCCGCATTTTTCTCGGCTACCTGCGTCTACAACCTCTGCCTTCACCCACTCTCCTCCGTCCCAGGCCCGAGGTCCGCTGCCATGTCCAACCTCTGGCTTGCCCGTCATGCGAGAGACGGGCGCCTCGCCGAGCTGGGCCGGACTCTGCATGAGCAATACGGAGAGGCAGTCCGGGTCGGACCCAACGAGGTGTGGTTTAACAGCAAACCCGCTTTCAAGGCAATCTATAGTGAGTTCAATTGCCTGCATTTGGTGATGCGTGCGTGATTTCGCTCCCTAACCATCGGCCTAGGCGCTGGAAATGGCTACGAGAAATCAGACTTTTACCGTAAGTCGTCGCACCAGCGCTCTCTTACTCGCCGAAAAAATGCTGATGATGAACAGTCTCGACGGTTCTGCAGAGACCACGGATCGACTGGCTGTTGCGCGTGCATCCGGTGGACACTTTTGACTTGTTATCAGAGAGAGACATGGGGCGGTATCGGCTCCAGCGCCGCCTCATCGGACCCGTATACCGCGCAGCCAATGTTATCAGACATGAAAAGGAAGTAGACAAGGTCATGGCGAACGCCGTGCGGAAGCTCCGATCGCTTGATGGAGGACAAATTGACCTTGCGGAGTGGATGCATATGATTGCAGTAGAGTGCCTCGGGGCCGTCGTCCTCTCATGGTCTCCAGGCATGCTCAACCAGGGCACCGACGGCGGGACGGGCGCACATAGCTACCGGTCTTGGAGGCGGAAAAGCGTGTTTGGACTCTTTCCGGCCGTGGCAAAGTTGGAGATGTGCTCCAAGCAGGTGGGCCGATTGTTCAGTCTCATCTGGGGAGTCAACTTTGTAACACCTGCCAACTTTCGCCCCTTCTTCCCGGTAGGTGCCTGATCAAGCCCTTGTATAGAATGTTGAGAACCCTCGTATGCTAACAGGGCGAAAGAATGTGAATCGGCGAATTGCCCGGCGGCTCAAAACCTCGCGCCAGGGAAAGAAGACCCATGAGGACTTGGCCATGGATCTAATCCGGGTCCACGAGGAGAAACCCGAATTCACAGAGACTTATCTTCGAAAAATGATCATGACCAATTTTGGGGCGGGGCATGAGACGATGGCCGCAACACTGACCTCCATTATGACCATGGTCGGTTCACATCCGAACGTTCAAGAACGACTCGCGGAAGAGTTGCAGGGAATTGACAGGTCACCGTCGTATGCCAATGCCCGTGGGACGCCTTATCTCCAAGCCGTGATTAAGGAGTCCAAAAGGCTGCATCCAGTTATTGCACCAGCACTACCACGCCGAGTGCCAGCGTCAGGATTGACTTTGGGCGGCATTCATATCCCCAGTGGCACAACCGTGGGCTGTAGCCCCGTGGCACTGCATCGCAACGATGATATCTGCGGGCCGCGGCCTCACTCTTTCGAACCGCAGCGGTGGATGGATGACGAGAGCCGCGCCAGAGACATGGATGTCTTTAGTCTCGCTTGGGGCGGCGGCGCGAGGAGTTGCCCCGGCAGACACTTGGCGGAAATGGTTGTGTGGAAAGTGGCGGCAACACTGCTGCAGGAGTTTTATGTCGAGCTCAACGCTTGCGAGGATACACAGATGCCAGCGTACTTCCTGTCAATGATGACAGGATCAAAGGCACGATTGATCGCAAGGCGTGACCAGACGTTGGCCGCGGAACGAGGGAGCCAATCATGCGAACCTCCTCACGACGCTGGGCTTCCACTTACAAGGGGACTTTGTCGGTAGCATTAGACTATGCCCGGCAAATTCCGCTCGAGGCCACCGATAGATAGAAAGAAGCTGATAGGGCCTCTGGGAAAAAGAGACGAGGACTCGCATATCGAAACTCTCCACTGGGTTGGTTGCGGTTGTTCCCGCGCATCAATGCGTTGCATTCCCACCCACCGTGCCGGGGCCCGGATGGTAGAGCTGTGGAGGGCATGTACACAGCTGCTAGTGACCAATACCCAGCCTTCCCTGAGCAGGGTATTCGCGAAAGGTATTAAGGAAAGCTGTAGTCCGTACGAACTATGGAGTACGGGGTAGCCTGGACCCCTTGCTGCAGCCAGCCATGGTCAGCGCCAGGACCAGGGAATGGGTCTTGTAGTCCACGTGCAAGTAAGGATATCGAGCCGTATGGAACATACAGTATTCTAGCATTTAACCATGCCGGCCAGTAGAATTTCTCTTGATCCAAATCGCAGAGGTCGTTAAAACTTGCCGCGCTTGTTGGAGTCCAGAACTTGGAACCCTGGTCTAGGGGCTGTACGTCGGAAACCTGTGATAAGAAAATGACATAAAATAACGTCTCTGCATCTACATCGCTGGGCTGGTAGTAAGTGAGAGTTGGAATAAGTACAAGCTAGTACATGTAGTAATTGTGGACAGTTTACGAGTAACGCTGCATCTGCCTGTATTAGCACATGCGGCTCTAACAGGGCGACAAACGTTCCCCATTCTCGCCTACTGTACAGCGGCGTCAGGGATGCGGAAGAGTCGCCAACCGTTCATGGCATCTGTTTCGCCAGCGATATGGAAAAGCTTGGGACCTCCGCACAAGCGGGCCCGTTCACCTGCGTGTGGGTATTACTTAACAGCACATAATTATGTACATACCTCACTGTAGGAGCTACGAGTACGAGTACTCGTACCTTGGCGCTTGGGGCAGCCAAGGCGGATGGAACTTTTTACGCCAAGACGCGACGGCGAATCGGGACAAAACCAGTGATTCCATTAACCTTCCGTGCATCCTCGCAAGAACCGGGTGCCAAGGCGTCCGACGGAATCTCCTGATGGAGTTGGCCCCCGCTCAAGGGCCTCATCACCAATGAGACAGGGGGTTTACCCTGAGGCGCTGAGCGCCTCTGGGGGCTCGCCGCGGTCCATGTCACCCGACGTGGCGGCGACTGGGCAAGGACCAGCCAACACACTCACCTCGGATCCCTCGAGGATGGAAGCCCGGTGCGTACCGTGCGTTGGACACTCCAAGATACCGAAGCCATCCCGTGCGCCAGCCGAGCAGCTCCAGCCCCCAACTTCCCTATCAGTGGCGATGGACGACACACCATCTTTCCTGAGGCAGACCCTCCGGTATCCGACGCTGGCCGTTGCTGCGACGCGCCGCTGAATCTGGGTTGATATCCCGATGTTGGCGGTTGTGTGGGCATTGCCTTACCTTGTCGCTCCACGGGGTCCCTTTGTCGCCTTCAACCCCAGACTCCGCGTTTTCCGTCATCGAAGGACAAAACTTACACGTAATAGAATTCAACAAAGACAAATTAGATCACGTCAATGGAGCCGTATCGGGGAATGCCGCACGTGCTATGGTTTCATAAGCTGGGGTGTTGGTAACCTGAAGTCGGGGCTCTGGAGATGACCCCATCGCCACGCAAGATTGATGTGGAGAGTGCTGCATTCGAGCTGCTAATGGGCACCTAAAAAGTGACGGCCCATTTTATTGTGTTATCTTTTTGAGTGTGAAATGGGTGAGAAACTCCGATGCTCGATACCAGAAGCCCACCATCACAAGCCTCGTTGTTACACTGAGCGGCACAGTTAGGTTACATGCGTTACTCGTAATATTGGCCTTCTGGCGGTCCTGCACCCCTCTGCCAGGCCCAGACCTCCCCCCCACGAGATCGAGAATTGGGCTTCCAGGGCGACAGCCGCTAGGCAGCATGGGGATAAGTCCGAGTAAAATCTCGCCCAAGTGGCGTTCCAGCACTTCGGCATTGGGGATCCCACCATCCGAAACAAACAAGACGCCCGCGAGAGAGGGAGAGGGCTTGTGCGCCAAGGCATGAGACTGGGGTGGGTTCATGGAGAATAATAAATCAAGAGCCAACGTTTTGACATGGTAAGCGCACTTTTGGGTGCAAGGGACATACGGACCAAGCCACCTTCCACATGGACCTAAAATCCACCAGTCCACTGCTACGAGTGCGGATAAGCTTCTCTTTGTTCTGGAAGCTGGGACGACCAAGTGGGAAGGCCAGCGTTTCGTAGTGCCAGTACGAGTAGTTTAATCTTGTACAGTACTCGACTCAATTCGACGGGCCAGTCACATGCTAGTCGTATGAAATTTTACGACACTGGTCCGCGTCAACGGGCTGCTTCCTGGTGTGTGTGCGACGGGTTGGATGGCGGATCTTGCTTCGCGCCGTGGCACAATCTTTGAACAGAATGCCTTGAGGCATGGTGGCGAGACGGGGGCCTTACTCGTACTGTCCACCGGTTTCGTGGTCGCCGGGAACGGGTTCACCGCGATGCGAGAACCACGCCGGAGTTGACCGAGGTTGGTTGCTCATGGCGCCATCCGCCATTGGCGCACGTTAATCATTGTCTCGTCAGCATTAGGTCGTAATTGACTCGGTCATTATTGGGAGCGAGCCTGAGAGTAAGTTGTCTCTGATGAGAATCGCAAACAGCACTCGCGGGCTCCGCCGTGGCCGCTAGACGCAACGGCTCGAGTCGTGATAAGGGCACGGGTGCCCACAGCACTTCAGCCGCGAGAAGGACATTTGCACAGTAGGTAGTCCGTAGTAGGTAGTGAGGACCTCGCTAAAGGGTGCCCAAAGAAAGGAGGCCCTCGCCACTGACCTGCCCACCGAAAGCTGGTAATAACATGTACTCGTACAGGCCAGACGGGGTCCCAAAAGGCCCGAAACAAGTGTGTTTAGGTCCAGACAGTGGTTGGTGATTGGCTTCGAACCTGAGGAAAAGATCCGGTCCCCCCCAGAAACCAAACTCAGAGAACTTTAGGGAGTCCCATCTGGCCAATCGCCGGGACAGCCCGCAGGGTTCTTTTGTGCCGCTACCCACCTGCCCAATCGGGCTACCTTCCCCCGGCATCGCGAGTCTTGGCCCGCCCGCCATGCAGCCGAACCCGCCAAGGGGCGTCGCCCCACACATCTAGATCCATGTACAGTAGATATCCTGGAGTGCAGCGAGTGATTGATTGCGTCCAGCGTCCCAACGCGTGCTCAAGCGTCCAGAGCACCTGTGACCCTCCTCCGTCGAGCCAGGAGGAGGGGGGAGCTTCTTTTCCCAAGTGGCAATCGCCGGCCACCAAGGTGGGTGTATCGTACTTGTATATGAGGCTCCCCCTCGCCCTCACCACGCAGCTCGTCTCTTCTCCTGTGATCCTCCCGCTCATATCATCCCTCTCCTCGCCGCCCATCCCCCCCACCCTTCCTCCCAGAAGCCTGGCTGCGCAGCGGAATTGTACCTCCCCACTGCACTGGGCATCACGTACATAGCCAGCCAAGATGACGACCACCGTCAACCTCGACACCGACGCCATCGCGCAGGCCGGTCTGGCCGACGCCGAGCATGGCGGCGTCTACAACAACCCGGCCAAGGGCTCCATGGACGTCACCAAGGAGAAGGAGACCCTAGGCCACGACGTTGTCTCTACCACCGACAGCGAAGACTACCCAGACAAGCCCACCGAGGAGGAGATGCGCACCCTCCGCCGCGTGTCTGGCAAGATCAAGTGGACCATGTGGACCATTGCCTTTGTCGAGCTGTGCGAGCGTTTCTCGTACTACGGTTCCGCCGTCCTCTACACCAACTTCGTCAATGCCCCGCTGCCTGAGGGATCGACCACTGGTGCTCCCGCGAACCTGGACGGCCAGCCTGGTGCCCTCGGCATGGGCCCGAGGGCCGCTCAGGGCATCAGCTTGTTCAACCAGTTCATGGCCTACCTGACCCCTCTCCTAGGGTAAGTGGTTTCGCGCACCTGACTTGAGACTCTGCACGCGGCCTTGGAAGGTGACATTTCGAGCTAACCCGTTCCGAAAACAGTGCCTGGATTGCCGATGCACGCATGGGTCGTTTCTGGACTCTCCACCTCGCCATTGGTATCTCGACCATTGCCCACGTTGTCCTCGTTGCTGCCTCAGCCCCCAGTGTCATCCAGCAGAATGGAGGTGGCCATAATCAGGCGGGCTTCGCTGCCTTCATTATTGGTCTCATTACGCTCTGCGTTGGTACCGGTTTCTTCAAGGCCAATGTCTCACCATTGCTCGCTGAGCAGAATGAGGACACCCGCATGCGTGTCGAGACCCTCAAGTCCGGCGAGCGCGTCATTGTCGACCCGGCCATCACCAACACCCGCGTCTTCCTCTACTTCTACTTCTGCATCAACATTGGAGCCATGGCCGGCCAGATCGGCATGGTGTACGTTGAGAATCTGCACGGTTTCTGGCAGGCCTTCCTGATCCCCACTGGTCTCTTCCTGCTCGCTCCCCTGGTGCTTTGGTCGAACAAGAAGAAGTACAAGCTGTCCCCTCCGACCGGCTCTCTTCTGTCCAAGTTCCTCCGCCTGTTCCGCTTCGTTCAGAAGCGCTCCAGCTTCTGGAAGCCCAACTGGGATGAGGGCAAGCCTAGCAACATCTCCATCGAGCAGCGCCCCAGCTGGATGACCTATGATGACGCCTGGGTTGACGAGGTCCGCCGTGGTCTCAAGGCTTGCAAGGTCTTCCTCTTCCTCCCCATCTTCTTCCTGGCTTACAACCAGATGACCGGAAACCTCACCATCCAGGCCTCGACCATGCAGCGCAACGGTGTCCCCAACGACATTATCCAGAACCTTAACCCCATCTCCATCGTCGTCATGATCCCTCTCATCGATCACCTTCTGTACCCGGGCCTGCGCAAGATCGGATTCGCCTTTACCCCCATCAAGCGCATGACGACCGGCTTCTTCGTCGCCTGCATGTCCATGATTGCCGCCGCCGTCATGCAATACTACATCTACAAAATGAACCCGGATTGCGGCTGGCACATCAACGACAAGGAAGATTGCCGTCCCGCCCCCATCAATGTGTGGGCTCAGTGCCTGCCCTACATTCTGATCGGTCTCGCCGAGATATTTACCAATGTCACCTCGTACGAGTACGCCTACTCAAAGGCCCCCGAAAACATGAAGTCGCTCGTCATGAGCGTGAATCTCTTCATGAGTGCCATCTCGGCCGCCATCGGTCAGGCCTTCACGCCGCTCTCTGGCGACCCCCTCCTCGTGTGGAACTACACCACCGTCGCTTGCATCGCGTTCGTCGGCGGAGTCGCCTTCTGGGTTCTATTCCGTCACCTGGATTCACAGGAGGACAAGCTCAACCAGCTCAAGAAATCCGAGTTCATTGGGCAGAACAACCCAACGGAGACTGCCGAGTCAAAGGGCGTGGCTGCGTAAGGCGTGGGGAGAAGATGCGACGCGATTCCCTAGCAGTGATTGATTTAATTGATGAGAGACGAAAGTCATCTATACCACAATACACTGTCTCATATTTTGACATGAAATCCTTCCTCGTGTTGTCGCCCATTACGTGCATTTTACGTACACATTGTCGGCCCATGATCTCGGTATTGACTCGTACTCCAGCAGCACACGGCACACAATTGCGAGGTATCATGCTTTATTGAAGTTAATCTATTGGATGTGCACGAGACACAAGGTGAATGGAAGCGTTATGATGTATGTACGTTTCCGGCAATATGCACCTAACCGGGTGTAAGCAGAGCTCACTCAATATAGTCACATTCGCCGAACTCTCATGGACCGGAAAACTCTTCGCTTCCATTCCCTCTGTGATCCCTCAAAGGAATAATCAAAAATCAGTTCCCAATTGCTGCAGAATGGCGTGGCGCACTGGTATAGTAAGTTCTGTTTCCCTGGAATCCTTGGTTTGCGTACCTAACCTTCTTAGCTTCTGGCTGTATTGGCGGCACTGTCGCCGTATCTCTACGACCTCGGCCGCGTGGTCAGGATACTTATTATCAATGACCCGGAGAAGCTACCCAAGGTAGCAAACTTCACAGCCCACGCGACTCTGTTCGGCGATCATATGCGCAATTGCGAAGATATGTTCATGGATTCGACGAGCGGATTCGCCATTGTGAGCTGCAATCCAGGCCGGGACGATTGGAATACGGTCATGGTAGGATCCCCACCACCTGAGTTCACGAGGGGTGCACTTGTTGAACGTCCACAGGGGAACTACGTGGACTCGTCGGGGCATGGCTCTCTCTACCTCTACCGCTACGCCGATGCAGCCGACAAGCCCCCAGCCTTGATACCGCTGGAGGGATTCGACGCGCCGTTCCATCCTCTAGGCGTCACATACCATAGAGCATCCCAGACACTGGCTGTCGCCAACCACGGGGGAGAGCAAGCCAGTGTTGAGGTATTCACACTGGAACCAAAAGTTCCGCGCGCCTTGTTCCGTCAAAGCATTTCCGACCCAGCCAAGCTCCCCACGCCAAACTCCCTCGTCTTTCTTAACGCAACGCACCTTTATGCCTCGAATTCTCACCAGATTGCCACTTTCTCCAAGCCCAGTACATTGACTGCCAGACTTCGTGTTAATCTGGCTTGGCTCGAGCATCGGCTGGGCCTGCCAACTGGTTCTGTCTCGCTGATTGACCTGGCTACTAAGAAGGTGACCAAAGTTCTGCGTCAGAGCTTCGCCAACGGCGTCGATCTCCTGGACGATGGCCAGACAATGGTAGTTGCTGGGACAAGTAAGGCTGCCGTTTATTTCTATTCCATCGAGGCAGATCCACTTCGCCCAAGCTACACGCGCCGTGTTACACTGCCTTTCTTACCCGACAATCTCAGCGTTGACGCCCAAGGCCGACTTTTAATTGCGGGTCATCCTCATGCCGCTGCTCTTTACAAGATGGCACGAACCAACGGGCGGTGCCATACTAGGTTGGATAAATCCGCAGATTGCGTTCGGGCGCCGAGCTGGGTTATGGAGTGTGATCCGTCTAGGGGCTGTGATGGCACGCTCCGCAGTCTGTTTGTAGGGAGCTCCTTTTCCTCATCCGCGACTGCTGTTCGCGATGTTAAACGCAATGTCGTGTTAATATCGGGTCTGTATGAGAATGGGTTGTTTTCAGCTAAACAATAAAGGTCTCCCTTATTTAAAGAGTTCCTAAGTATCTTACCTTATTAAAGAGACGATACTAGACTATTAAGAGGATAGTATTCTTCTCGATTAAACTTAATATTCGTTTATAAAGAATATTAAAGTAAATATAATAATATACTTAACTACATATAATATTAATATAGTTTACACGCGTATATATCTACACTAAGTTATATAAGGGCTGTCTTTACTACACTATACTGCATTATGTAAAATACTTAGAAATGAAGAAATGGCGTTTATAAAGCTTAATGTGACGTTCGGGTCTGGCTGTAGGGTAAACAAAGGTCGGTTTATATTTAATAGAAAGACTAGGGTGTCGTCTAAGCAGGTCGGGTCGCAGTCTAGTGCGAGACTTAGGAACTAGAGTAAGTCAAGCGTTAACTTCTATATTAATAGTTAAGGAGCTAGAGTAGCTCTTACTAAAGGCGGTTTAAGACCGCGTCTATATACTAGGGGGATCGTAACGAAGTTATCGTGATCCTTAGGAATCATGGGAGGCTTAAATTAATTTAACGGTAATTTAGCCTAAATCGCTATAGAGGCGTAATGATCCAACCGTGATTTATATATCCAGTTGCTAAGTGTTTTAATAATTAGTAAAAAAGAATAGGGCTTCCTAATATTACGTGTAAGCTATATAACGGGTCGTAATATAATGTCTCCCCTTTTTAAATCTTATCCTAAGATTAATGTAATAAGTAGAAGGTGTATAAGGTAGCTAGGCAAAGGCTAAGAGGTAACGGTGGCTCTATTCTAATATTAAGACTAAAGCTTAAAGGATTCTAAGCTTAAAGAGTATAGTTCTCTTTATGTTAAGTAGCGTTATTACCTATAATTACTAATCACTATCGCCTCGGTCTTAAGGCGGGGACGTCTCTTAAATATAGCGATGTTACACCATTAAGTTACTATTACGGTTCACTTCGAGTTTTCGCAATAAGGAAGGACTGTTAGAAGTTTATCTTAAGCTAAGGAATAAGGTAGAGAAGGGGTAAAAGATTAACCGCTTCTTTATCGCTTCATTATCGTGGGCTATAGTTTCTCCGACTAGGCATAACTAGGTGTTACGACCCGATATGCGGCCCTCACGTGCTTCGAAGGGGCCCACCTTTTTCCTCCAATCACCTAAGGCCGCTAGGCTCATAACGCTCCTACATAGGTTCACCGTAAGCTAAGAGGGATCACGACGAGCCTCACATAAGGGATCATGACGCTCTAATATGCGTCGTCTAAGTATATAGACGCGGTCTTAAACCGCCTCCAGTAAGAGCTACTCTAGCTCCTTAGCTATCAATACAGAAGTTAACGCTCGACTTGGTTTAGTTTTTAAGTCTCGCACCAGACTGTAACCCGACCTGCCTAGACGACACCTTAGTCTTTCTGTTAAATATAAACCGACCTTTATCTACCTTATAGTTAGACCCGAACGTCACACATTAATAGCTCTTATTTAGTGGACTGTTATGTCACCCTTAAGCAATACTTCGACACCCACACTATAGCTTTAAGCACGACCCTAACCCTAACCTCGTCTAACATTAGAACCACTCTGACTTACACCTAAATGGAAACTAAGGACATTAGAGAAATCATTAAACTATAGCACTTAACTCCTTTTAACGGAGCGTTAGGAACGCTTTAAGGATTCCTTACTTAACTTAAGGCTTACTATCGGTTCTACCCTAAGAGGCTTAAGAGTGACCCCAATAAGGTCCTCTATATAGGAACTTATCTAAAGGGAACCGCTCTTACTTAGTTCAAGCCTATTCTATAGGATTACCTTAATAATGAACCATAAGACTAAGATTAAGAAACTATAAACATCTTTACTAGTTTCGCTAACTTTAAAGAAGCCATCAAAGAGGCTTTTAGAACCGTTAACGAATAACGATAAGCCATTAAGAAACTCAAAACACTTAAATAACGAGGATCTATAATTAACTATATAGCTACATTCCGACAAATTGCTATAAGCTTAGACTAGGATGACGAACCCTTAATGTTAGCCTTTTACGAAAGACTTAAGGAGGAAGTTAAGGATAAACTTTACTGAGATGAAGAACCCAATACCTTAACTAAGTATATCGTTATAGCTATACGAATTGATAACTAATAATATACGTGACGATAGTAAAAGCGTAACTAAGGATTTAGATTCATTCCGTATACTATAAACTAAGGTAGGAAACGCTAACTATAAGGAACTAACTAAAGGCGAAATCAATTAGGAATTACGTAGGCTTACTTAACAAACCCCAAACCTATAGAACTAAACGTAATTTAATAAGATAAGAAGAACCTTACATACTATAATTATGGAAAGAAAGGACACTTTACATAAGAATGCTAGTCACCTAAGAAGGGGAAAGTAAATTAGAACCCTATACCGAAGAGTAAACGATAAATTAATATATTAGTGAATGAAACCCACTTAGGATACGAAATTATAGAAATGGGCGAATTAATTAGGACCACTTATGCCTCACTCTTATAAACCGTATATTACGATAACATATATTTAATCTATAAGTCCGATAAAGACGTAAAGGGATGGTACCTTAAGAAACTAAAGGCACCCTAAATAATCGCTATGCTTAGACGAACTATAATCGAAAAAGACGAAGGAGATTATTTAGTTAACGAGTCTATAAGAATTAGCGAAGCTAAGGAATGGGAATAATAAGCAACCTAACTACCCTAAGACATAAAGAAAGAAAATAACGAAGGAGAAACCACCGATTTAGTAAGAATAGAAGAAATCTAAGAATAGTAGGACGAGAATCTTATACCGTTCGCACGAATGACTGTAAACGACTAGAAGTGTGTAGTGAGCGCTAAGCAAAATCCCATACTAAAAGGAGGATACTAAATCGTGTTCGTTCTAGTATATAACATTCGATAACTATTTAACTTTAAAAACCTTACACTATAATAGGTATTTAGTAACGACGAACGACTAGCACCTAGACATTAGGACCACGAAGAGATCGGATAGATCTTATATATTTACCACCATTACGAGATACACCTCAAACAGAAAGGACGATATAACACATTCCCACGATAACTACTAAACATTAAAATCACTTAACTATACACTTAAGAAGAGGCGGAGTACCTCCGTTTCGTGCACCATAGCGAAGAAGCTTAGGTAGTAACCTTATAATATAACTCGCTAAAAGTCTATCTCTTAGATAGCGACCCTAAAGATAGGTATAACTATAAATAGGAGGACTGTAAGATACATATATTATATAAGGTACACTAATAGTATAAAAAACGACGAGAGGAAATTTAACGACATTAAGAAAATGACGAACAGTACGAACGACTTAAGTAAGCATAAATAGAGATGTTACGGCGGAAACGTAAGGGGAGGTAAGATCCCAAAAAGGTACTAAAGCACGTCCTTAAATGCTAGGAATGCGTCTTAGAAGCCTTACTACGTTATAACGATATCCTAAACCCTATAAGTAACCTATACTTTAAAGGATTTGACTTCTTTCGGAATAAAGAAACCTAACTAAGATAAAAGGAATGATAGGAAGAAATTAGGAAGAAACTCCCTATAACTTACGTATATAAAAGCTTATCGGAGAATAACGATAAGGAAAGCGTTTACGATTCCGACGGATATAAAAACACGAGATTAATGAATCTTAATCTAAAAGAACGGTACTATTAGCTAACAAACCTAAGAACCAAGACACTTAGGCATTACCTTTACGAACTCTTCCTATATAAGGAATGCAATAAGAAGGAAGACCTAAAGAAACATATAGATAAGATATACCACCTTTAGGCTAGAAACTTCAATTTCGTAACGAAATAGACGAATAACTTAAGACTCGCTACAATTTAGGAAGAACTTAAAGAAGTGAGTAACGTATAATAATACGCATATAGAAATAAGAATAACTAAGTAAAAAACGATTAGCGTCATTTATGAAAGGGCTATAGAATGACTTAAATACCTTAAGGACCCTTTACGCGATATAGGTAGATCGCGACATAAAAACGGTCTTAAATGTCTAGATCTAAGGACATCGTATACGAGCACTGTTAAACACTGATGCGATAGGAAACTACATATCCCTAGCTATAGTTAACCACTACTAGCTACTATAGCATCAGAAAGTCAAGCCTTATAGGCTATGTAACATTAAAGGCGACGCCTTTAACTATAATGGTGGGAAAGTCAACATAAAGACTGATTATCTTAACATGTCTATCTAAAGACACTATAAGTAAGTTAGTTTCGATGTTATAAACCTATCTGGTTACGATCTAATACTTAGTCACCTATAGCTTTAGGAAAGTAACCTTATAATCGATTAGCGTACTAACTAGTTACGATAGATAAACATTATAACGCGTAACGATCATTTACGATTAAAAGAAACGAAATTTCGTGACGACTTAGCCTTTAGAGAAGCTTTATAAGGAAGCTATAAGCAAGCTATATAGGCAATGACGTTAAAGGAAACGATAATAGTTATAGTAACGACTTAAAAGAGCCTATAACTTAGTATACGATATAAACAATCACGAAAACATAACAAACGAATTAAGAGGATAATTACACTCCTTAAATAGCACTTAAGCTATGTCGATAAGACACTTAGTTAATAAAAAGAAACACCCTTAAAAAATAAAGATAGAATGAAGAACGTCCCTAAAGAATACTATAAATATAATAAACTATTCTAAGAAAAACTTAATATAAGACTACCGGAACATAGCTAATAGGACTACAAAATCTACCTTAAGGACGGAGCTATAACTAAGTTTTACAAAATCTATAACCTTAACGAGACGTAACTTACTATATTACGAGAATATCTAAACGATAAACTTACTAAAGGCTACATTTAGCCATCTAAATCGGAAGTAGGATACCTAATAATGTTTATTCTAAAGAAAAATGGGAAGTTACGGTTAGTTATGAACTACTAGTAGCTTAATGATATTACCATTAAGGACCGAACACTATTACCGCTTATCTCTAAACTATGAGATAGGCTTCACGGCAAAAAGTACTTTACGGCTCTTAACCTAAAGGACGCTTATAACCTTATCCGCATTAAGCCTAAAGATAAATGGAAGATAGCCTTTCGAACTAAGTTCGGACTATTTAAGTACTTAGTCATGCCTTTTAGTCTAACTAATGCCTTAGCATCATTTTAGTGAATGATTAATACGGTATTGTAAGAGTACCTAAACATCTTCATTATTATGTATTTAGATAACATCCTAATCTTTTTGGAAACCCTTAAAGAACATAAAGATTATATATATAAGGTACTCTAAACGCTATAAGATACGAANATATATATAAGGTACTCTAAACACTATAAGATACGAAACTCCTCGTTAAACTTACGAAGAGCTACTTCCACGCTTAGAAAGTGGAATTTTGTGACGTTCGGGTCTGACTGCAAGGCAGACAGAGGTCGGTTTATGTTTAACAGAAAGACTAAAGTGTCGTTTAGGCAGGTCGGGTCACAATCTAATGCGAGACTTAGGAACTGAAGCAAGTCGAGCGTTAACTTCTGTATTGATAGCTAAGGAGCTAGAGTAGCTCTTACTGGAGGCGGTTTAAGACCGCGTCTATATACTTAGACGACGCATATTAGAGCGTCATAATCCCTTATATAAGGCGCGTCGTGATCCCTCCCGGCTCACGGTGAGCCTATATAGGAGCGTTACGAGCCTAGCGGCCTTAGGTGATTAGAGGAAAAAGGCGGGTCCCTCCGGAGCACGTAAGGGCCGCATATCGGGTCGTAATATAATGTCTCCCCTCTCTAGATCTTATCCTAAGATTAGCCAAAACGCGCCTTATCTCCCCGTTCTGTTAGTTCGTTAAATTCTCCCTTTCCTTCCCCTTCCGTGGCTAACCAAAATGCTAGATCGTATCTAAAAACCCCATAGCCACAAAACCGTTAAACGCGAAAACGCCGCTACTTTTATCGCATTAAACGGCGATCGTTCTGAGATGCCGTGCACCTATTGTTTCCGACATAAGAAATCCTATAAGTTTACTACCGGTCGGAAAGACTATAGTGAATGTATGCGGAGGGGTCGTAGTTATGACGGGGTCCTTATTAGTAACTCTCATGAGTCTTTTATAGTCTCGCTTCACCCTTAGTGACCCTTCCTAACTCCTTCTAATAAGTCGTTTAATCGAATAGCAGAAAAAGCTAGACTAAGAGGCCATAAAGGCGGAAGATAACTTAATCGAGCTTTAGGCTAAACTGTCTGCTACCGTGTCTCGCCTAGCTCGTATCTAACGGATACGTAACGGGGTGAAGGCTAAGAGCGAGGAGTTATTCCACCATAGCATAAATGAACTAGAGTAGGAAAGCGAGGTCCTTCCCGCCCTAAATGCCCACGAAAACTAGGTAGTTAACGACCTCTAAAGCTTAGGTGTCCTAAACGAGGTGGATTGGTCCCAATTTGGGCTAGGCAATGAGTTCGGGGATGTTAGCTAGTTAGTGACATCTCCCAGCGGACCCTTTAGTAATACTATCGTAAGAGGCGGTGACAGTTCTTTAGGTGCCTAGCTGGTTCCCATATGTTTTTAGCGTCATTATATCCTTTCTATTTAACGAGATATTTGATTTCTCCGTCCATAGCTTATTTATTGAGTATTCGTTCCGGTTCGTATTCCTCTTCGTGAACTTCGATATATAGTTATTATTTTGCGTTTCTTAGTGCTGGTTTGAGGAGTGAAATGTAAAAAATGTCGTGCATTTTCATCGTTTAGGGTAGTGACAGTTAGTAGTTAGTGTCTAAGAGTTTCTCTACAATTTTGAATGGTCTAACTTTCTTATAGTCGAGTTTCGAGCTTAGTCGATTCGTTATGAAATTTCGTTAGAGTAAGTAGACTATATCTCCTCTTTTAAAGATCGGTCCCTTCGATCTTTTCTTATTATGGTAGTGTGCTATCCACTAGCGCACGTACTTAAGTTCTTTTCGCATTTATGAGTGTAATGAGCGTAGTTAGTCGGCTATAAGTATAGCTTTTTCCGTAAGTGGTCCTTCCTTCGGAGTTCGATAGGCTTTTGGGTTATACCTATAGTTAGCGTATATTAGCGTGAGCTAGGTTGATTTAGCGATCAAGCTGTTATAAGCGAGTTAAGCCGTTAGTAGCTTTAAAACCTAGTCGTCTTGTTCGTGGTTAATGTAACACTATAAGTATTGTTCTAAAGTTTAGTTAAGCCTTTCGGTTTGTCCATCCGTTTGAGGGTGATATACCGTACTTAGTTTATGCTTCAGTCTAAGTTATGCCATAAAGGCTTGCTAAAATTTTGAGGCAAATGTCATTCCTCTATCCGAGATAATCTCCTTAGGTAGTCTATAGTTACTAACAATGGTTTTAAGAAAAGTGTATATAAGTTCTTTAGAGTTACTCACTTCCTTATAGGGAATGAAATATCCGTACTTTATAAGTCTATCGGTGATAACGAAGATGCTATCATAAACTATATTCGTTATGGGTTCCTTTAATAATGGTAGCTTCGTGATGTGGTCGAAGGCGATTAATTCCTATAGTCATGTTGGCACTAATAAAGGTTTAAGCTCTCCGTATGGCTTATATCATAATGCTTTTACTTATATATAGTCTTCACATTCTTTTATAATGCGTGTGATATCATTCTTAATTCCTTAGTAATCATAAGTCCTTTAGATCCTTTTGAGGGTTCTCCGGATTCCTTAGTGTCCTAACGTTAGGTATGTATAGATTTCTTTAATGGCCTTTTCTCGTAGGTTTCTTACGTTAGGAATCTATGTTTTTCCGTTATATTCGTTTCCGTTTCCTTTATTAGTGACTCTAAGTTCCACTTCGTGTCCTTAATATAATGCACTGGTTTCCTTAATCTCGTTATGTAAATCGTTAGTTACTTCTATCTTATAGGTGATAGTATTTAATAATCGCTATTTAAGGTTTCCTTATTTGTTAAGCTATAAGAGTTATCCCGTTGCTTTTACTTCTCTTATGTCGTAATCTAGTCGTTTACTAAGAGCGTTAGCTCTACCATTTTCTAATCCTTTCCGGTAGATAATCTCGAAATTGAAGTTAGCTAAGAATTTAGCATATCTTAATTATCGTTTGCTAAGTTCTTACGTTATAGCGAAGTATGTAATATTCTTATAATTAGTGTAGACCTTAACCTTATGTTTGCTTCCCGTGAGGTAATGTCGGAATTCTTTAAATGCTTAGATAATGGCTAGGAACTCCTTATCGTAAATTGGGTAGTTAAGCTCTACTCTATGGAGCTTCTTTAAGTAAAAGGCGATTAGTTAAAGTCTTCCCTTATCATCTCGTTGTCCGATTTGAGCACTAATTATGAAGTCTAAGGCGTCGGTTTCCAATTCCACTTATCGTTCGGGGTTAAAGGTTATTAAGACCATGTCTAAAGTGATCGTGTCCTTAATTTTATCGAAGGCTTATTAGTATTCTTCTATCCATTCGAATTTCGTTAATCCTTTCGTGAGGTTCGTGAGTGGTGCCGCGATCTTACTAAAATCTCGCACAAAACGTTAATAGTAGTTAGTGAGTCCGATGAAGGTTTGCATATCCTTCACGTTCTTAGGTATTAGCTAGTTACGCACTAATTCGATTTTCTTTAAGTCCATCCGAATCTCATTTAGGGTGATAATATGTCTGAGAAATTCCACTTTCTAAACGTGAAAGTGGCTCTTCGTAAGTTTAACGAGGAGTTTCGTATCTTATAGCGTTTAGAGTACCTTATATATATAATCCTTATGCTCTCTAAGGGTCTCCGAGAAGATTAGGACGTCGTTTAGATATATAATAACGAAGATATTAAGGTACTCTCATAATACCGTGTTAATCATTCGCTAAAATGACGCTAAGGCATTAGTTAGGCCAAAAGGCATAACTAAGTACTCAAATAGTCCGAACTTAGTTCGAAAAGCTATCTTCCATTCGTCTTTAGGCTTAATGCGGATGAGATTATAAGCGTCCTTTAGGTTAAGAGCCGTGAAATATTTCTTACCGTGGAGTCTATCTCGTAATTTAGAGATAAGCGGTAATGGCGTTCAGTCCTTAATGGTGACATCATTAAGCTACCGGTAGTCCACGACTAACCGTAGCTTTCCATTTTTCTTTAGAACGAACATTACTGGGTATCTTACTTTTAATTTAGATAGCCGAATGTAACCTTTAGCGAGTTTGTCGTCTAGATATTCCCGCAGTGTGGTAAGTTACGTCTCGTTAAGGTTATAGATCTTATAGAACTTAGTCGTAGCTCCGTCCTTAAGGTAGATTTCGTGGTCCCATTAGCTTTATTCCAGCAGTCTTATGTCGAGTTTTTCTTAAAACAGTTTATTATATTTGTGGTATTCTTTAGGGACGTTCTTCATTCTGTCTTCGTTTTCTGAGGGCGTTTCTTTTTGTTAACTAAGTGTCTTATTGACGTGACTTAAGTGTCGTTTAAGGAGTGTAATTGTTTTCTTAACTCGTTTGTCGTGTTTCCGCGATTACTTATATCGTAGACTAGGTTGTAGGCTCTTTTGAGTCGCTACTATAACTATTATCGTTTCCTTCGATATCATTGCCTACACGGCTCGCTTATAGCTTCCCTATAAAGCTTCTCTAAAGGCTAAGTCGTCACGAAATTTCGCTTTTTCTAGTCGTAAATAATCGTTACGCGCCGCAATGTCCATCCATCGCAGCTAGTTAGTGCGCCAATCGATCATAAGGTTACTTTCCTAAAGCTATGGGTGACCGAGTATCAAATCGTAACCGGATAGGTTTATAACATCGAAACTAACTTACTTATAGTGTCCTTAGACAGACATGTTAAGATGATCAGTCTCCATGTCGACTTTCCCACCATTATAGTTAAAGGCGTCGCCTTTAATATTACATAGCCTATAAGGCTCGACTTTCTAATGCCATAATAGCTAGTAGTGGTTAACTACAGTTAGGGATATATAGTTTCCCATCGCACCACTATCTAACAGTGCTTATATACGATATCCCTAAATCTGGACATCTAAGACCGTTTTCATGCCGCGATCTGCTTATATCGCGTAAAGGGTCCTTAAGGTGTTTAAGTCATTCTATAGCCCTTTCATAAATGACGCTAGTCGTTTTTTGCCTAGTTGTTCTTATTTCTATGTGTACATTATTATGCGTTACTCGCTTCTTTGAGTTCTTCCCAAACTATAACGAGTCTTAAGTTATTCGTCTATTTCGTCACGAAATTAAAGTTTCTAGCCTAAAGGTAGTACATCTCATCTATATGTTTCTTTAGGTCTTCCTTCTTATTGCATTCCTTATATAGGAAGAGTTCGTAAAGGTAGTGCTTAAGTGTCTTAGTTCCTAGGTTTGTTAGCTAATAGTACCGTTCTCTTAGGTCAGGATTCACTAGTTTCGTGTTTCCATATCCGTCAGAATCGTAAACGCTTTCTTCGTCATTATTTTCCGATAAGCTTTCATATACGTAAGTCATAGGGAGTTTCTTCCTAATCTCCTCCTATCGTTCCTTCTATCTTAGTTGGGTTTCTTTATTCTGAAAGAAGTCGAATCCTTCGAAGTATAGGTTACTTATAGGGTCTAGGATATCGTCATAGCGTAATAAGGCTTTTAGGACGCACTCCTAGCATTTAAGGATGTGCTCCAATACCTTCTTAGGATCCTACCTTCCCTTACGTTTCCGCTATAGCATCTCTATTTGTGCTTACTTAAGTCGTTTATATTGTTCGTCGTCTTTGCGATGTCATTAAATTTCTTCTCGTCGTTTTTTATGCTATTGTTATACCTTATACGTTATATACATCTTACAGTCCTCTCGTTCGTAATTATATCCATCTTTAGGGTCGCTATCTAGGAGACAGACTTCTAATAAGTTGTATTATAAGGCTACCACCTAAGCTTCTCGCTATAATGCACGAAACGGAGGTATTCTACTTCTTCCTAAGTGTATAGTTAAGTGATTCTAGTGTCTAGCAGTTATCGTGGGAATGTATTGTGTCGTCCTTTCTGTTTGAGGTGTATTTCGTAATGGTGGTAAATACACGAGATCCACCCGATCTCTTCGTGGTCCTAATGTCTAGGTGCTAGTCGTTCGTTATTACCGAATACCCATCGTGGTGTAGGGTTTTTAAGGTTGAATAGTTATCGAATGTTATATACTAGAACGAACACGACTTAGCATCCTCCTTTTAGCATAGGATTTTACTTAGCGCTCACCATACACTTCCAATCGTCCACGGTCATTCGTGCGAACGGCACGAGATTCTCGTCCTACCATTCCCGGATTTCTTCCGTTCCCACTAAATCGGTGGTTTCTCCTTCGTTATTTTCTTTCTCCATGTCTTAAAGCAATTAGGTTACTTATTGTTCCCATTCCTTAGCTTCGCTAGTCCCTATAGACTCGTCGACTAAGTATTCTCCTTTATCTTCTTCGATTATGGTTCGTCCGAGCATAGCGACCGTCTAGGATGCCTTTAGTTTCTTAGGGTACCATCCCTTCGCGTCTTTATCGGACTTATAGATTAAGCATACGTTATTATAATATGCGATCCATAAGAGTGAGGCGTGAGTAGTCCTAGTCAATTCGCCCATTCTTATAGTTTCGTATCCTAAGCGGGTTTCGTTCACTAGTGTGTTAATCTATCGCTTACTCTCCGGTATGGGGTTCTAATTTGCTTTCCCCTTCTTAAGTAACTAGCATTCTTATACAAAGTATCCTTTCTTTCCACAATTATAGTATGTAAGGTTCTTCTTGTCTCGTTAAATTACGTCCAGTTCTATAGGTCTAGGGTTTGTCGAGTAAGCCCACGCAATTCCTAGTTGGTTTCGCCTTTAGTTAGTTCCTTATGGTTAGCGTTTCCTACCTTAGTTTATAATGTATAGAATGAATCCGAATCCTTAATTACGCTTTTACTATCGTCACGCGTATTATCGGTTATCAATTCGCATAGCTATAACGATATACTTAGTTAAGGTATCTAGTTCTTCGTCTCGGTAGAGTTCGTCCTTAACTTCTTCCTTAAGTCCTTTATAGAAGGCTAACATTAAGGGTTCGTCATCCTAGTCTAAGCTTACAGCAATTTATCGGAATGTAGCCGCGTAGTTAGCTATGGATCCTCATTATCTAAGTGTTTTGAGTTTCTCGATGGCTTATCGTTATTCGTTAACGGTTCTAAAAGCTTCCTTAATGGCTTCCTTAAAGTTATCGAAGCTAGCGAAGATGTTCACTATTTCCTAGTCTTAGTCTCGTGGTTCATTATTAAGGTAGTCCCGTAGGATTGGCTCGAACCAAGCGAGAGCGGTTCCCTCTAGATAAGTTCCCACATAGAGGACCTTATTAGGGTCACTCTTAAGCCTCTTAGGGTAGAATCGATGGTAAGCCTTAAGTTAAGTGAGGAATCCTTAAAGCGTTCCTAACGCTCCGTTAAAAGGAGTTAGGTGCTACGGTTTGATGATTTCTCCGATGTCCTTAGTTTCCATCTAGGTATAAGTTAGAGTGGTTCTAATGTTAGACGAGGTTAGGGTTAGGGTCGTGCTTAGAGCTATAGTGTGGGTATCGAAGTATTGCCTAAAGGTGACATAGCAGTTCACTAAACAAGAGCTATTAATGTGTGACGTTCAGGTCTGACTGTAAGGTAGATAGAGGTCGGTTTATGTTTAACAGAAAGACTAGGGTGTCGTCTAGGCAGGTTAGGTCACAGTCTGGTGCGAGACTTAGGAACTGAAGCAAGTCGAGCGTTAACTTCTATATTGATAGCTAAGGAGCTGGAGTAGCTCTTACTGGAGGCGGTTTAAAACCGCGTCTATATACTTAGACGACGCATATTAGAGCGTTATGATCCCTTATATAAGGCGCGTCGTGATCCCTCCCGGCTCACGGTGAGCCTATATAGGAGCGCTGCGAGCCTAGCGTGCCTTAGGTGATTGGAGGAAAAAGGCGGGTCCCTCCGGAGCACGTGAGGGCCGCATATCGGGTCGTAACAAATTTCTTAGATATATCATCACCCTAAATGAAATTCGGATAGACCTAAAGAAAATCGAATTAATACGCGACTAGCCGATACTTAAGAACGTGAAGGATATATAAGCCTTTATCGGACTCGCTAACTATTACTAACGCTTTATACGAGATTTTAGTAAAATCGTGATATTACTTACGAACCTTATAAAAGGATTGACGAAATTCAAATGGATAGAAGAATGTTAATAAGCCTTTAATAAGATTAAGGACACGATCACTTTAAACGTGATCTTAATAACCTTTAACCCTAAACGATAAGTGGAATTAGAAACCGACGCTTTAGACTTCGTAATTAATACTTAAATTAGATAACGAGATGATAAAGGAAGACTCTAACTAATCGCTTTTTACTTTAAGAAACTTCACTGAGTAGAACTTAACTACCTAATCTACAATAAGGAGTTCCTAGCTATTATCTAAGCATTTAAAGAATTCCGACATTACCTTACGGGAAGCAAACATAAGGTTAAGGTTTACACTAACCATAAGAATATTATATACTTCGTTATAACGTAAGAACTTAGTAAACGATAATTAAGATACGCTAAATTCTTAACTGACTTCGATTTTGAGATTATTTACCGAAAGGGATTAGAAAACGGTAAAGCTAACGCTCTTAACTAATGACTAGATTACGATATAAGAGAAGCGAAAGTAATAGGATAACTCCTATAACTTAATAAATAAGGAAACCTTAAATAACGATCATTAAATACTATTACCTATAAGATAGAAGTAACTAACGATTTACATAATGAGATTAAGGAAACCAATACATTATATTGTGACGTTCGGGTCTGACTGTAGGGCAGACAGAGGTCGGTTTATGTTTAACAGGAAGACTAGGGTGTCGTCTAGGCAGGTCGGGTCACAGTCTGGTGCGAGACTTGGGAACTGGAGCAAGTTGAGCGTTAACTTCTGTATTGATAGCTAAGGAGCTGGAGTAGCTCTTACTGGAGGCGGTTTAAGACCGCGTCTATATACTAGGGTGATCACACTGATCGTATGTATGTTACATAGTGATCGAGGTGAGCGATCTCCCTAATCACGTCCGTATTGTAAGTGATTAAGGTGATCGGTTCGTAAGTGGGAGAAAAAAGTGGGGCCCTTAGTATCTCACATGCAGGCCGCAGAACGGGCCGTAACATAATGTCTCCCCTCTCTAGATCTTGTCCTAAGATTAATCAAAACCGCGTCTCTCCCTCTATCCTATTGGTTCGTCAAATCTCTCTTCCTTTTCCTTCTAGTTTCTTCGTCGTGCTGACATTATGGGTCGTAGCTCTTCGTAACGTCGCTACGATCTATATTTGTTAATATCCGAGCTAGGCGTCGTCGTTATGGCTTATTCCTTTTGCGAATCGCACGGCTAGGAGGGTCGTTGCAAAATGATGGATGGTTTCGATCGCTACGCCGAATGTGTTCGTCGTGGTCGTTCTTGTGATGCATTGGGCGTACCTCGCGCCTCAGGTGAGTTTGCTTCCTAAGCGCATAGTGTTCTTTTTCTCCTTCCTAAGTTGTTATTCCGTAGTTTCCCGTATCATCGCCGAGAAAAAGCGTCTCGAGTCTTAAGAGGAGAAAGCGGAGGACGAGCTTAAGGCACTTCAGCAGAAAGTGAATGAATGTTAGGCGCGTCTTCGCCGGCTTCGTCGTTAGCGTCGTGAGGTTATGAAGAAAGGCCATCTAATGGTACGTTGCGGTCTCCGTTCCTTGGACGACCTAAAGGAGGTGGATCGGGCGGAATTGGCGGCTGTGGTGGACGTTCAGTCTTTTGGGGGTTTTGGTGTGGTTAATTGGAACGCTATTCTTAACGGTCCTATAGATCTAAGTCTGTTTGCGCCCTCCTCAGAGCTAGCCGTTAGTAAAACTATCGTAGGAGGCGATGGCAGTTCTTTAGGTGTCTAACCGGTTCCCATGTATTTTTAGCGTCGCTATATCCTTTCCATTTAACGAGATATTTGATTTCTCCATCCATGACTTATTTATCGAGTATTCATTCTGGTTCGTATTCCCCTTCGTGAACTTCGATGTGTAGTTATTGCTTTGCGTTTCTTAGTGCTGGTTCGAGGAGTGAAATGTGAAAAATGTCATGCATTTTCATTGTTTGGGGTAATGACAGTTAGTAGTTAGTGTCTAAAAGTTTCTCTACAATTTTGAATGGTCCAACTTTCTTATAGTCGAGTTTCGAGCTTAGTCGATTCGTCATGAAATTTCGTCGGAGTAGGTAGACTATATCTCCTCTCTCAAAGATCGGTCCCTTCGATCTTTTCTTATTGTGGTAATGTGCCATCCGTTAGCGTACGTACTTAAGTTCTTTTCTTATCTGTGAGTATAATGAGCGTAATTAGTCGGCTATAAGTATGGCTTTTTCTATAAGTAGTCCTTCCTTTAGGGTCCGGTAGGCTTTTAGGTTGTATCCGTAGTTAGCGTACATTAGCGTGAGCTAGGTTGATTCGGCGATCGAGCTGTTATAAGCGAGTTGAGCCGTTAGTAGCTTTGAGACTTAGTCGTCCTGTTCGTAGTTAATGTAACACCGTAGGTATTGTTTTAGTGTTTGATTGAGCCTTTCAGTTTGTCCGTCCGTCTGAGGATAATATACCGTACTTAGTTTATGTTTTAGTCTGAGTTGTGTCATAAGGGCTTGTTAGAATTTTAAGGCAAATGTCATCCCTCTATCCGAGATGATCTCCTTGGGTAGTCTGTGGTTACTGATAATGACTTTAAGAAAAGTGTATGTGAGTTCTTCGGAGTTACTCACTTCCTTATAGGGAATGAAATATCCGTACTTTATGAGTCTATCGGTAATAATAAAGATGCTATCGTAAACTGTATCCGTTATGGGCTCTTTCGATAGGGGTAGTTTCGTGATGTGATTAAAAGCGATTGATTCCTATGGTCGTGTTGGCACTAGTAGAGGTTTGAGCTCTCCATATAGTTTGTGTCGTGTTGCTTTTACTTATGTATAGTCTTCACATTCTTTTATAATGCGTGTGACATCATTCTTAATTCCTCGATAATCGTAAGTCTTTCGGATCCTTTTGAGGGTTCTTCGAATTCCTTAGTGTCCTAACGTTAGGTATGTATGGATTTCTTTAATGGTCCTTTCTCGTAGGTTTCTTACGTTAGGAATCCATGTTTTCCCGTTATATTCGTTTCCGTTTCCCTAATTGACGACTCTAGGTTCCACTTCGTGTCCCTAACACAGTGCACTGGTTTCCTTAATCTCATTATGCAAATCGTTAGTTACTTCCATCTTGTAGGTGACAGTACTTAATGATCGTTATTTAAGGTTTCCTTATTTGTTGAGCTATAGGAGTTGCCCTATCGCTTTTGCCTCTCCTATGTCGTAATCTAGTCGTCGGCTAAGAGCGTTAGCTCTGCCGTTTTCTAATCCCTTTCGGTGGATGATCTCGAAATCGAAGTCAGCTAAGAATTCAGCGTATCTTAATTATCGTTTGCTAAGTTCTTACGTCATAGCGAAGTATATAATGTTCTTATAATTAGTGTAGACCTTAACCTTATGTCTGCTTCCCATAAGGTAGTGTCGGAATTCTTTGAATGCTTAGATGATGGCTAGGAACTCCTTATCGTAGATTAGGTAGTTNAAGTTTCTTAGAGTAGAAGGCGATTGGTCGGAGTCTTCCCTCATCATCTCGTTATCCGATTTAAGCACCAATTACGAAGTCTAAGGCGTCGGTTTCCAATTCCACTTATCGTTCGGGGTCAAAGGTTGTTAAGACCACGTCTAAAGTGATCGTGTCCTTAAGTTTGTCGAAGGCTTGTTAGCATTCTTTTGTCCATTCGAATTTCGTTAATCCTTTCGTGAGGTTCGTGAGTGGTGCCGCGATCTTGCCAAAATCTCGCACAAAGCGTCGATAGTAGTTAGCGAGTCCGATAAAGGCTTGCACATCCTTCACGTTCTTAAGTGTTAGCTAGTCGCGCACTGATTCGATTTTCTTCGGGTCCATCCGAATCTCGTTCGGGGTGATGATATATCCGAGAAATTCCACTTTCTAAACGTGGAAATGACTCTTTATAGGTTCAACGAGGAGTTTCGTATCTTATAGCGTTTATAGTACCTTATGCACATAATCCTTATGCTCTTTAAGGGTCTCCGAGAAGATTAGGATGTCGTCTAGATACATAATAACGAAGATGTCTAGGTACTCTCGCAATACCGTATTGATCATTCGCTAGAATGACGCTAAGGCATTAGTCAGACCAAAAGGCATGACCAAGTACTTAAATAGTCCGAACTTGGTTCGAAAGGCTGTCTTCCATTCGTCTCTAGGCTTAATGCGGATGAGATTGTAAGCGTCCTTTAGGTTAAGAGCCGTGAAGTACTTCTTGNTTAAGCTACCGGTAGTCCATAACTAACCGTAGCTTCCCATTTTTCTTTAGAACGAACATTACCGGGTATCTTACTTCCGATTTGGATGGCCGAATATAGCCTTTAGCGAGTTTATCGTCCAGATATTCCCGTAATGTGGTAAGTTACGTCTCGTTAAGGTTATAGATCTTATAGAACCTGGTTGTAGCTCCGTCTTTAAGGCAGATTTTATGGTCCCATTAACTATGTTCCGGCAGTCTTATGTCGAGTTTTTCTTGGAACAGTTTGTTATACTTATGGTATTCCTTAGGGACGCTCTTCATTCTGTCTTCGTCTTCTAAGGGCGTTTTTTCTTACTAACTAAGTGTCTTGTTGACATGACTTAGGTGTCGTTTAAGGAGTGCAATTGTCTTCTTGACTCGTTTGTCGTGTTTCCGTGATTGCTTATGTCGTAGACTAGGTTGTAAGCTCTTCTAAGTCGCTACTATAGCTGTTATCGTTTCCTTCGACGTCATTGCCTAAACGGCTCGCTTATAGCTTCCCTATAAAGCTTCTCTAAAGGCTAAGTCGTCACGAAATTTCGCTTCTTCCAGTCGCAAATGATCGTCACGCGCCGCGGTGTCCATCCATCGTAGCTAGCCAGTGCGCCAATCGATCATAAGGTTACTCTCCCAAAGCCATAAGTGACCGAGTATCAGATCGTAACCGGATAGGTTCATAACATCGAAACTAACTTACTTATAGTGTCCTTAAACAGACATATCGAGATGATCAGTCTCTATGTCGACCTTCCCACCATTATAGTCAAAGGCGTCGCCTTTAATGTTACATAGCCTATAGGGCTCGACTTTCTGATGCTATAGTAGCTAATAATAGTTAACTATAGCTAGGGATATATAGTTTCCCATCGCACCACTATCTAACAGTGCTCGCATACGATGTCCCTAGATCTGGACATCCAAGACCGTTTTTATGCTACGATCTGCCTGTGTCGCATAGAGGGTCCTTAGGGTGTTTAAGTCATTCTATAGCCCTTTCATAAATGACGCTAGTCGTTTTTTGCCTGGTTATTCTTATTCTTATATACGCAGTCCTTTAGGATGTCCTTCTCGAGTTCCTCCCAGATTGTCGCGAGTTTGGGGTCTCTTGTTTTCCTCATAGTGAAATCGAATCTACCGTGATGGAGTTAGTAAATTTTACGGTATATTCTTTCAGCACTCTTTCCCTTATGACATTTCTTATATGGGAAGAGGTCGTCAAAGATCTCCATCGGTGTCTTATGTCCCCTTTTGGTGGTATGTTCTGGATTCACCAGTACTAAGTGCCCGTCGTCAGAGTCATAGATGCTTTCACCGTCATTATTCTCCGATAAGCTTTCGTGTACGTAGGTTATAGGGAGTTTCTTCCTGATTTCCTCCCATCGTTCTTTCTATCCTAGTTGGGTTTCTTTGTTCCTAAAGAAGTCGAATCCTTCGAAGTATAGGTTACTCATAGGGTCTAGGATGTCATCGTAACGTAACAGGGCTTCCAGGACGCACTCCTAACATTCGAGGATATGCTCCAGTACCTTCTTAGGATCCTACCTTCCCCTACGTTTCCGCCGTAGCATCTCTGTCTATGCTTACTTAAGTCGTTCGTATTGTTCGTCGTCTTCGCGATGTCGTTAAATTTCTTCTCGTCGTTTTTTATGCCACTATTATACCTTATACGGCATATGCATCTCATAGTCTTCTCGTTCGCAATTATATCCATCTTCGGGGTCGCTATCTAGGAGACAGACTTCTAGTGAGTTATATTACAAGGCTACCACCCGAGCTTCTTCGCTACGGTGCACGAAACGGAGGTACTCTACTTCTTCCCAGGTATATGGTTGGGTGATTCTAGTGTCTAGCAGTTATCGTGAGAATGTATTGTGTCGTCCTTTCTGTTTGAGGTGTATCTCACAATAATAGTAAATACATAAGATCCATCCGATCTCTTCGTGGTCTTAATGTCCGGGTGCTAGTCATTCGTCGTTACCAAATACCCATCGTGGTGTAAGGTTTTCAAGGTTAAATAGTTATCGAATGTTATATACTAGAACGAACACGACTCAGCATCCTCCTTTTGGTATGGGATTTTGCCTAACGCTCGCTACACACTTCTAGTCGTCTACGGTCATTCGTGCGAATAGCATAAGGTTCTCGTCCCACCATTCTCGGATTTCTTCTGTTCTTACTGAATCCGTGGTTTCTCCTTTATTGTTTTCTTTCTCCATGTCTTAGAGCAGTTAGGTTGCTTATTGTTCCCACTCTTCGGCTTCGCTAGTCCCTATAGACTCGTTAACTAAGTAATCTCCTTCTTCCTCTTCGATTATGGTTCGTTTAAGTACGGCGACCGTTTAGGATGCCTTTAGTTTCTTAAGGTACCATCCCTTTGCGTCTTTATCGGACTTATAGATCAGATATGCGTCGTTATAGTATGCGGTCTATGAGAGTGAAGCGTGAGAGGTCCTAATCAATTCGCCCATTCCTATGATTTCGTATCCTAAGCGGGTTTCGTTCGCTAGTGTGTTGATTTATCGTTTGCTTTTCGGTACGGGGTTCTAATTTGCTTTCCCCTTCTTAGGTGACCGGCACTCTTATATAAAGTGTCCTTTCTTTCCATAATTATGGCATATGAGGTTCTTCTTGTCTCATTAAACTACATCTAGTTCCATAGGTTTGGGGTTTATCAAGTGAGCCCACGCAGTTCCTAGTTGGTTTCGCCTTTAGTTAGTTCCTCGGGGTTAGCGTTTCCTACCTTGGTTTGTAGTGTACGGAATGAATCCGAACCCTCGGTTACGCTTTTGCTATCGTCACGCGTGTTATTAGTTATCAATTCGCATAGCCATAGCGATGTACTTAGTTAAGGTGTCTGGTTCTTCGTCTCGGTAGAGTTCGTCCTTAACTTCTTCCTTAAGTCCTTCATAGAAGGCTGACATTAAGGGTTCGTCGTCTTAGTCTAAGCTTACAGCAATTTGCCGGAATGTAGCCGTGTAGTCAGCTACGGACCCCCATTGTCTAAGCGTTTTGAGTCTCTCGATGGCTTGTCGTTATTCGTTAACGGTTCTAAAAGCTTCCTTAATGGCTTCCTCAAAGTTATCAAAGCTAACGAAGATGTTCACTATTTCCTAGTCTTAGTCTCGTGGTTCGTTATTAAGGTAGTCCCGTAGGATTGGCTCGAACTAAGCGAGAGCGGTTCCTTTTAGGCAAGTTCCCACGTGGAGGACCTTATCGGGGTCGTTCTTAAGTCTTTCGGGGTAGAACCGATGGTAAGCCTTAAGTTAAGTGAGGAATCCTTAAAGCGTTCCTAGAGTTCTATTAAAGGAAGTTAGGTGCTATGGTTTAATGATCTCACCGATGTCCTTAGTTTCCATCCGCGTGTAAGTCAGAGTGGTTCTAATGTTAGACGAGGTCGGGGTTAGGGTCGTGCTTAGAGCCATAGTGTAGGTGTCGAAATATTGCCCAGGGGTGACACAATAGTTCACTGAATAAGAGCTATCAATGTGTGACGTTCGGGTCTGACTGTAAGGCAGATAGAGGTCGGTTTATGTTTAACAGGAAGACTAAGGTGTCGTCTAGGCAGGTTAGGTCACAGTCTGGTGCGAGACTTAGGAACTGGAGTAAGTCGAGCGTTAACTTCTGTATTGATAGCTAAGGAGCTGGAGTAGCTCTTACTGGAGGCGGTTTAAGACCGCGTCTATATACTAGGGTGATCACACTAATCGTGTGTGTGTTATATAGTGATCGAGGTGAGCGATCTCCCTGATCACGTCCGTATTGTAAGTGATTAAGGTGATCGGTTCGTGAGTGGGAGAAAAAAGTGGGGCCCTTGGTATCTCACGTGCAGGCCGCAGAACGGGCCGTAACATATATTAAGGACACGAAGTGAAACCTAAAGTTATTAATAAAGGAAACGGAAACGAATATAACGGAAAAACATAAATTCCTAACGTAAGAAACCTACGAGAAAGGGCCATTAAAGAAATCTATATATACCTAACGTTAAGACACTAAGGAATTCGAAGAACCCTCAAAAGGATCCGAAAGACTTATAATTACTAAGGAATTAAGAATAATGTTATACGCATTATAAAAGAATGTGAAAACTATATATAAGTAAAAGCATTATAATATAAACTATACGGAGAGCTTAAGCCTTTACTTATACTAACATAACCATAAGAGTTAATTGCCTTTAACTATATCACGAAACTACTATTATCGAAAGAACCCATAACGGATATAGTTTATGATAGTATCTTCGTTATCACTAATAGACTTATAAAGTACGGATATTTTATTCCCTATAAGGAAGCGAGTAACTCCGAAGAACTTATATACACTTTTCTTAAAGTCATTATTAATAACTATAAATTACCTAAGGAAATCATCTTAAATAAAGGAACGATATTTACCTCTAAATTTTGGTAAGCCCTTATAACATAACTTAGACTGAAACACAAATTAAGTACGGTATATCACCCTTAGACGGATGGACAAACCGAAAGGCTTAACTAAACTCTAAAACAATACCTACGGTATTATATTAATTACGAACAGGACGACTAGGTTTTAAAATTACTAACGGCTTAACTCGCTTATAATAGCTTAATCGTTAAATCAACCTAACTCACGCTAATATACGCTAATTATGGGTATAACCTAAAAGCCTATCGAACTCTAAAGGAAGGACCACTTATAGAAAAAGCTATACTCATAGCTAACTAACTACGCTCATTACACTTATAAATATGAAAAGAACTTAAGTACGTACGCTAATGGATGGTATATTACTATAATAAGAAAAGATCGAAGGGACCGATCTTTAAGAGAGGAGATATAATCTACCTACTCTAACGAAATTTCATAACGAATTGACTAAGCTCGAAACTTAACTATAAGAAAGTTAGACTATTCAAAATTATAAAGAAACTTTTAGACACTAACTATTAATTATCACTACCCTAAACGATAAAAATACATAACATTTTTCACATTTCACTCTTTAAACCAACACTAAGAAACGTAAAATAATAACTATATATTAAAGTTCATGAAGAGGAATACGAACCGGAATGAATACTTAATAAATAAGTTATAAACGGAGAAATCAAATATCTCGTTAAATGGAAAGGATATAATGACGTTAAAAATATATAAGAACTAGCTAAGCACCTAAAGAATTGCTACCACCTCTTACGATAGTATCACTAAAGGGTCCGCTAAGAGATGTTATTAATTAGCTAACATCCCTAAACTCGTTACCCAACCCGAATTGGGACTAATCCACCTCATCTAGGATACCTAAGCTTTAGAGGTCGTTAACTACTTAGTTTTTATAAGCATTTAGGGCGGGAAGGACCTTACTTTCCTATTCCAGTTCATTTATGTTACGATAGAATAACTCCTCGCTCTTAGCCTTCACCTCGTTACGTATCCGTTAGATATAAGCTAAGTGAGACACGGTAGCAAATAGTTTAGCTTAAAGCTTAATTAAGTTATCTTCCGCCTTTACGGCCTCCTAATCTAGCTTTTTTTACTATTCGATTAAACGACTCACTAAAAGGAGTTAAGAAAGGTCACTAAGAGTGAAGCGAGACTAAGAAAGACTTATAAGAGTTACTAACGAGGACCCCATTATAATTACGACCTCTTCGCATATATTCACTATAGTCTTTCTAACTGGTAGCAAACTTATAGGATTTCTTATATCGGAAACAATAGGTGTATAGCATCTTAGAACGATCGCCGTTTAATACGATAAAAGTAGCGGCGTTTTCACGTTTAACGGTTTTATAGCTATGGGGTTTTTAGATACGATCTAGCATTTTAGTTAGCCACGGAAGGGGAAGGAAAGGGGGAATTTAACGAACTAACAGAACGGGGAGATAGGCGCGTTTTGGCTAATCTTAGGATAAGATCTAGAGAGGGGAGACATTATATTACGACCCGATATGCGGCCCTTACGTACTTCAAAGGGGCCCACCTTTTTCCTCTAATCACTTAAGGCCGCTAAGCTCATAACGCTCCTATATAGGTTCACCGTGAGCCAGGAGGGATCATAACGAGCCTCACATAAGGGATCATAACGCTCTAATATACGTCGTCTAAGTATATAGACGCGATCTTAAACCGCCTTCAGTAAGAGCTACTCCAGCTCCTTAGCTATCAATATAGAAGTCAACGCTCGACTTAGTCCAGTTCCTAAGTCTCGCACCAGACTGTGACCTGACCTGCCTAGACGACACCCTAGTCTTTCTGTTAAACATAAACCGACCTCTGTCTGCCCTGCAGTCAGACCTGAACGTCACATTAGGTCTATATCCTTAAGCCTAGCTTATAACATCACCCCCCCCCTTTAGTAAGGTCCGAAGAAACCTTCGCATTATAAGTCCGCGTTCGCTACGAACACGCGGCGGGGAGTGCCTACCTTATCTAGTAGACTAGGCTATACGTGACGTTATGCCCTCCGGCGCCGGGCCGCCCGCGGCCCGTTAGTAACGCGTATAGATATATATATAAAACTCTATAAAAAAGAACGTTATAGGTTCGTGTTCATAACGAACTCGCCGTAAAACATATATATAAGCCCCGAATAGGTTTATTCGTTTAGAGTTCCGCGTACACATTACTAAATCGCTCCTTATTAGTGACTAGCTCCTTCTTATCGTAGAAGCATAAATATCCCTTATACCCCTAGCTTCCTTCCTTTCTTCTTCCTTCCTTTAACCTATATTATTAGCTTAGTAAGTTATCTTACTTACTGTGACGTTCGGGTCTGGCTGCGAGGCAGACAGAGGTCGGTTTATGTTTAACAGAGAGACTAGGGTGTCGTCTGGGCAGGTCGGGGTCACAGTCTGGTGCGAGACTTGGGAACTGGAGCAAGTCGAGTGTTGACTTCTGTATTGATAGCTGAGGAGCTGGAGTAGCTCTTACTGGAGGCGGTTTAAGACCGCGTCTATATACTAGAGTGTCGCATGCTGGAGCGTCGTGATCCTCTGTGCGAGGCTCGTCGTGATCCCTTCCCGGGCTCACGGTGAGCCTGCGCAGGAGCGTTGTGAGTCTTGGAGTCTAGGTGATTGGAGGAAAAAGGTGGGTCCCCCGAAGCACGTGAGGGCCGCATATCGGGTCGTAACACTTACGTTATCGCTTCGTGATAACTATAAGCTACGTTATCTCTTCTCATTACGCTTTAGGATTCTATAGTTTACGATCACTTAGCTAACTCGCTAGTAGCCTTAGGGTTTGGATTGGGTTAGGCTACCTATCTAAGCTAATCGCTAGTTGTTTTTATATATAAAAGAGACGAGAGGTAAGGAAAAGAGAAAAGAGAGGAGATAAGTAAGGAAGAATAGCCCACTAATAAGAAAAACAAAGGAAAGAGAGGTTATAAGAGAAAAAAGACCCGAAAAAAACAACACTATAGTATCCTTACTTCCTCCGTGGCGTAGGCCTCACGATAGAGGCGGCAGCTAGTGCGCGGGACCGCGTTAGCGCTAGTCCTATAGACGTATCCATG